>OY720432.1:51596653-51685429 GCA_963082735.1 Pocota personata | reverse complement strand
TATATCTACTCATAAGTATATGTATAACTATATCATGCTGGACATCCTCCTCTACCTCCAGTAGTCATACATAATTCAAATTTGTGCTGAATGCAAGTGAAAACTCCATCCTGGTTTTTGTTGTGAAATGATTTTTTCTATTTTTTCGTCCTATTTTTTTTTTTTTTGGTTTTTCCCAACTCTCATAGTAGTAGGTATTGACCATATAGGTATTGCCCGAAATGCACTGCAACGGACACTTGTTTGATGAACTCCAAATAGCCACGGAACACTCTTGCTCTCGTTAGCGTGTACGTCCGTTTGTAGAAATTTCATTATTTCCGTTTCGGCAAACCCCACAAGCGGACCAGTAGGGATGCAGTAAAGTGGGAAGGTTGTGATCCTTCTACTCCGGATCATAACTTCGCCGTAAGAAGAAGAAGAAGATTATTTCCGTTTCACCAAAAAAAAAAATAAAAAATTAATTTCTTTGTTAGCTAACAAGTACAAATTTGTTAAAATTCACATTTTTCTGTAAGTTTGTGTTTCACGAAATCAAGAAATTCTACAAATTTGTTCAGTTGCTGAAAATTTCTTACAATAGAAAGGTCGTGTGTCGATTTAATAACAATTTGTATTTTTCGAAAGAAATCGCATTTCAAACCTAAAAATGTCCTTACGTCGAAGGCACCGATAGTGATATAAGTGAAGATTTTGTGCTTAATAGACCAAGAAAAATATATCTTCCGCGAATTAACTATGAAATTTCAGATTCTTTTGTTTTTAACGAAAAGTTTTGGTTAAAACATGTTGAGGCAGAGGAAGTAATAAGACAAATGAGTCTGAAAAAAACTTTTCACTGACACCGACACAGCAATTTTTAACAGCTTTACATTGGCTTGGAAATTTGCCGAATAAAACATTTTTCTTATCACGAATTAAACTGGCGATCAAAATTTTGTTCTGTTTATCCATTTTTGTCCTTGATGTTATCACTTAGAGAGCTTACAAATTTGTGAAAAAACAGTTGTTGTTTACAACTTTGCAAAGTAAATAGTGAAACGGTTTTTTTTTTTATATTTGTAAATAACAAATACAATTTCCCTTAATTTCTTTCTTTTTTTAACAAATTTGTTGGAATAAAGTTTGTAGTTTGTGAAACAGTAAATCAGTAAACAAATTTGTAAATGTAATCAACAAATACAAATTTGTAATTGTACTTGTAATTTGGTGAAATAGACCACTGAAGGAGGGCTTGCATAAGAAGGCAATGTTGTCAAATTGTGAGATTTCGACCATTTCGTAGGTTTTTCAACCTCTACAATTTTTTTTACAATTATTACGTATTTAAAAGGAATTTAGTTTAAAAAAAATGATGAATTATAGAAAAACCAAGAAGAACTTATTTATTAATTTACTTGCATTGCGTATGCACTATACCTGTCTGTTTCTATGTTGATACTTCAAAGTATCTTGCGGTTGACAACAGCAAGCTTCAATGTCAAAGTGCTTCGCCTCGTGATCAGTTGCTGGTTTGGTTTTTGGAATTGCGTAGAAATGTTTGGAAAAATAATATTTGCTGATTGGTTGGTAAGAAAAAGTATCTACAAAATTTGTTAATACTTGTATATATCCATGCTAACGATAGGCGTACTAAGCTTGTTGTATAGGAGATAAAAAAAAGTCCTGACTCTAGTTCTATACTATGACTGTGTAAGGCCTCAGCTTTTCAGATAATCTAGGTTTTTATGGTGATTTTTTTTTTCTGCCGAGAGCAGATGGGAAATCTTCTAGAGACGCCACAAGGCCCGACAGCGCGAGATTTTTACTCACTAAAAAAACACCTCTCTTCAACTAAACCCACGCTCATCCAACAGTTTTATTTTCGCTTACGAGACTCGTGATTTTTGGAAAAGATGTTCGTATGTAATTAAAAGAATGTAGCGCTTTAGGCAGGTTAAATTCCAATGAAATTTCCTGTGAGTTTCACGACCGGCATATACTATGACGAGAGATCAAAAGGTTTTGTCCTTTTATGTTGTGTGTGAAATTTAGGCTTCTGTAGTATTGTCGCTACTTTGCAACACAGTTTGTTTCAAAAATCAAAAATCCGGCTCCGTAGAGGTGTTCCTATTTGTTTAGTTTGGTTTTGTTTTTGTTTTGGTTAGCAGATAATTATGATATAAAAAATATATGATACATTTAACTTTGATTCGAAATCAACATAAGATCTGATTTAAATGTATTTCGTGGCATAGATATATCTAAGTTATCATATACTGAATTAAAAAAATTAGAACATAATGATATAGGTTCGCGTGTGCCATAAAAGGTATGGTGACGATCTTCAAACAATAATAGTCTCTCTCCAAGGGTCCTTTGTGGAGCATAGATACTCGTATTAATGTGTCTGAGTAAATACTCACAGTCGAGCGAAGCACAAAACAAATCCCTTACGAACATAATACCAAACATTTTCCGTCTGAGTTCGAGAGATTTCAACCCGAGTAGCATACATTTTGATGAATAATAAACCCTGGTACTAGTATCATGAAAGAATCTGCGTAGGGCGAATCGTAGAAAGTTTTTTTGCACACTCTCAATTTTATTAATATGTTTTAAAGCAATAGAATTCCAGACAACAGAACAATATTCGAGAATTGGGCGAACTATACTACTCGTACTACGTAGGTATATTGCTATATATATTTTTAAGGAACTTACCTTCGATGTTAAATATTCGGTATGAAGGTCAAAATTTAGATTAGAATCAAAAATTACCCCCTGACCCTTGAAGTCATTTACAATCCTTAATAAATTATTATCAATTAAACAACTTGGTTGAATGTTCAATGGTAACCGACTGAAAGATAATAAGTGCCCAATATACAATATATAAAAAAATAGAGTACCTATCTCGTATGAGTATAGGGACTTTAGGGGACTTAACTTAAATATGTTGGAGGAACACACTTGGTGCATGAATTGGCAGCAAATTTATTTCATGACCTCTCCCAATGATCAGGTTAACTGTCTGCAGGAAATTATCAAGAGTCTGTTTAACGAACATGTACCAATCAAAACAAAATATCTGCAAAATGAGGCAAGTTCGTGGTTTTCTCCTGAAATTGAAGAAATTATGAAGCAGAGAAACTTGGCGTACAAACGTTGGAAGCGTTTCAGATTGCCCGAGCTTTACGATTCGTTTCGTAGGTTGACAAATAGAGTGGGCATCCTTGTCAGGGAAGCTAAGAGCCGATTTTATTCTAAACGATTTGATAAAAACTTGCCATCAAAAATTTTATGGAATAACATACGGGAGCTAGGTGTAGGTCGGCAAAAATCTCAATGTCTTAATGACGTCAATCCAGACATTATGAACGCAGAGTTGCCAAAGTTCAACGCCTCTCACTAGATCTTAGAGATTCTAATTTTGCTACTCCTATTAATGCTAATAACCAGTGGAATTTTCAATTTAATACAATAGATGCAACTGATGTGGTAAAAGCTGTACTCAAAATAAAATCGACAGCTATGGGATTGGATGATATTCATCCTCTATTCTTAAAGATATTACTTCCACATATTCTGCCTACTCTAACGCATATTTTCAACACAATCATCCTAACTAAGACCTTTCCACTTGCATGGAAGGTAGCAAAAGTTATATCCATTGTAAAGAAGGAAGCCACTCGTTTATCTTCACCTGAATTTAGACCAATATCTATACTCCCGTTTTTATCTAAGGTTATGGAAAAAATATTGCATGAGCAAATCTCCAGCTATATTAAAAATAACAAACTCTTGAGCATTCTTCAGTCTGGTTTTAGGCAACAGCATAGTTGTATTTCGACTGTCCTAAAAGTTACGAACGATCTTAGACGTGGCATGGATAATGATCTTGTTTCGTTCCTGGGACTCCTTGACTTTTCAAAGGCATTCGACACAGTAAACCACAGAATACTCGTCTCCAAAATGAAGTACCAATTTCGCTTTTCTGACACTGCTGCTGATTTGATGCTATCCTATCTCAGCGGAAGAAGTGAAGCTGTTGACATAGGTGGAAATTTGTCAGACTTCATTGAATTAGAGTCAGAAGTGCCGCAAGGATCAATACTAGGGCCGTTACTATTTTCAATATTTATAAATGATCTTCCACTTACTGTTGAATTTCTCATGGAAATTTATTTAAGTTGCAAATTAGGTATAATCGAAGACGGGGCTGATAAATTAAATTCTGATCTTATAAATATTATGCACTGGTCCAAAGCTAACAAGCTTGTTATAGTGTATAGTTATTTATAGAAATAAACTTGATGTCAGCTACTTTCCACCTATTTATTTGGGTAATACTGTACTACAATATGTCGAAAAAGCCAAAAATCTAGGCATATGGTTCAATGACACACTTAGCTGGAGCTGCCACGTCCGGTTGGTGATCGGTAAAATCTACGGCTGTTTACGAAGCTTGTCCCTCTCCAAAAGTTTTACACCTCAACACATTCGATTAAGCATTGCAAAAAGCATAATAATGCCAATAATTTTCTATGGGTGCGAAATTTTTTGTATCCTCAACTACGAGACAAAAAGAAACCTTACCGTGGCTTTTAATAACGTTGTCAGGTACATATATAATCTTAATCATTTTGATCATATATCGATCCTATCGAAAAATGTATTAGGATGTAGCCTCTCTACATATATTAAATACTGTGCCCTTAAAACATTTAATAATATTTTGATAACTAAGGAGCCGCGTTATTTATTTGATAAAATTGAATTTCCTGTTTCCAATCGCTCCTTTGTTTTTGTGCAACCGAGATTTACATGCACTACTACAGAACGTCAATTTTTTGTTTACGTCATAAAGCAATGGAACTCCTTACCCCTCGCCATTAGAAGGCTCCGCGGAACCCAGCATTTTGGAGCAGTTTTGTTCAGGTATCTGGCAGACAATAGTTTTTAATTTCTGAATTTTAAACTTATTTATTATTTTTGAATTTTAACCTATTTATAAATCTTAGTTAAATTTACATTCTTTATTTTTCTTTTGTCATTATTCACTCTTTAATTTTATCCTTTGTTTTAATTAGATCTGAATTGTTTAACTTAATATATTTAATTTTTGTAACTTTTACGTTTTAAGACTTTAAGTCTATTTTAAAAGATGTGCATATATAAATAAATGAAATGTTTAGAACGTATCGCATGGTACCCTATCCCCATCTTCTAGTTCACCCTTAATAAAGTGAGCTTGGCGTTGCAAATTTTGTAAAACAGATGCAATGATAACTTCCTATAGAGAAGATTTTTAAGAAATTTGATCATACAACAAGTTTTTCTTAAAGAAGAAAGTGGGCGTGGCTCTCGGAAATTGTAACCGAAGTTCACGGATTCTGATGAGATATTCTTAATCAGACTTAACTTTCGCTGAACATAATAACTTAAAAGTACTTAAATCAAAAACAGAGATAAATCGAGTTGTTTAAAAGCTCTTACACATTTTCATGTTTTTTTGCAAAGGTAACAAGACTTTCTTCCAGAAGTCTATTTCCTTTTTTTTTGTGAAAGGGAGATTCACAAATTCCAGAGGACACAGACTATTCTTTCGGTCCATTGAACTAGAAGGCGCGAACACCTTTTTATAATCTCTCCCGTAGGGTATATTAATTTTGATACATAGTTTGTAACATAGAGATACCGATAGACCCCAAAAAGTACAGCCTTTTTCAGAGAAGCGTGTCTCAAATTATTCCTTCCTATCTGCTTGCTTCTATATATGTTACACTATATTATTTCCTGTATCCTTTTACGTACTTCTGTCGCATTATGTTTGTTTGGGAATGCAACTCATAAATAGTTGTATAATTTATTAACTTAAATTTAATCTTAAAAACTACTTACATTAATCTTCCTAATTTTCTGTATTTTTTCAATCGCCAAAAAACATGTCAAATTTAATGTTTTTATAACATTGTGTAGTGTTCAAATTGAAATAACATTATGTGAAATCAAAAATATTTAATAATTTATGAAGTGTGTGATAATTCAAAAAATAAAAAAAAGACCGATGTTGGTAATATGGCCCACCATAGGTGTTCCTATTATGGCCCAGTAACATACTATTATGCATGAACCTTAACATGTTTTTTTTTTTTTTTTTTTAAGAAACAGTGGCTTCGAGAGCTACACAACCACCAAAAAAACGACAGACGTGGAACAAAGAGGATATGAAAGCAGCATTAGTTACCTTTAAAGAGAAGAGTATGGGGATCTTGAAGGCATCGAAACAATTTAAGGTGCCTAAAACCACCTTGAGGCGCTTGGCTGCACAGACAAAAAAACCAGTGGTATTAGGTATCTACTAAGTTGCGCAGAAAACCCATCTTCCCGCTAGAGCTCGAAGACTCTTTAGTGGAATATACTCTATTGAGTAGTTCGGTCTAACAAGAAAAGACATACGATCACTAGCATTCTAACTAGCTATTGAAAACAATATACCCAACTCTTTTTCATTGCAACAAGAAGCTGCAGGTAGGGTTTGGCTTCGGCTATTCGTTAAACGCCATCCATCATTGTCATTCCGTCAGCCGACTGGAACGTCTATAGCTCGAGCAAAAGGATTTTCTTCGACCTTCTAGAAACAGAAATGAAAACGTACAACTTTTCTCCAAACAACGGGATTTTGGTTGTCCCAGCAAAAAATGGTACATGAAGAACAACGAAGAAAAATATTTCATCTGTGAATTTTGTTCTGCATAGGCATAATTAATACAAGTTGTATTAATTATGGACCACCCTGGCCGTGGTGTAGTGGTAACATCATCGTTTGCCACGCTGTTGGTTCATGGTTCTAATCCTTATGTCAAGAATCATCTATTTATTTCGCATGGAATAAATAAAAAAGTTAATCAATTGCGAAAGCTAAGTCAACTCAACTGCGAAGGAACAACACTGGTAGTAGAGTGGTCATATGGCTGAAAATGCAACTTGATCGTGATGTGACATCAGTGGGACGAAAAAAATTCTGTGAATCATGAGCGACGACAAAAGCAAAAACAAACAAGCTCCCCAGTTATCTGGACGTTACCCTTGGAGTTTACAGAAACTTAATACCATCTGAGTTTCAAACCAACTACACCAATCTGTCTTTCTCTCTGTGTCTTCTCCTTTTCACAAAAAAAAAAAAAAAATGACTGTGTCCTAAAATTAGTATAAGGGTATTCATAACCCCTTTCACACGTGCCAATTATAAAAAAAAAAAAAAAACATCCACCAAAAGTCCACGTTGATGGGTATTTGCTCCGTGAATGGATTTGGACAATTTATTTTACGTTTGCTCAAAACCTTAGTGCTAAATTTATTCAAAAAGGCATTATTGAAGTCTATAGAGTTATTATATGGAGCCGAATCATTACTGGATTCTATAAGAGGACAAAGATTCCACACACCGAGTTCGCCTCTGCACGTTCTGGAAAGAAGAAAATTGTGTAATAACTTTAGAATGGCCATCGCAGAGTCCAAATACGAACCCTATTGAAAATGTTTGCGCATTAATAATGCCAAGCCATTATGGACCTTTATGGACAATAATGGTGACTGGACACCATATTAAATATAATTGCGAAACTGTTTTGCATGTTAATTTTATGAAATACATTTTTTTTTTAAATTATGGCCTTATTAATGTTTTTTTTTCTGTTTTGACATACTTCTTTGAAACGGGCTGTATACATATATGTATACATTTTTAAATAAGCATGGAAAGTTATGTCGATCTAGCCATATCCGTCCGTCTGTATGTCACCATTTCTTGGGCATCATCCTCTCACTTCAGTTGGGAGGATGAAATTTCAAAGCAAAAGTGTACATTTTTCAAATCTGCCCACAAACACGTCCAATTTTCAAAAAAATTATTTTTTTCAATATTTTTATTAGAAACATAATTAATATCTAACAAAATACTTTCTACTTTCTTTACAATTCGCTCACATATTGCGCAGATCCACGTCCACTTTTTGGGGTGTTTGACGGTGATAGTCAGGTCCGGATTAAAGTGAACTGCCGCAGTGGGCCCAAGCTTTTTGCAGCCTCCTAATCTATAAAATATTGCTAAAATGAACCTCGACAAGAACAAATCCATAATATCATAATTACGAGTCGACTGGCATATGAAAAATAGAAAAATCATTTACTAAAACACATTTGCAGAATTCGATTAAGTGTGACAGTTCTATTGGGCGACAGTTCCGTAAGAAAAAAGGTATATACCTACACATAGAATCACATTCAAGCCATTATTTCATAAGGAAGGTACACAGTGGATTCTTAATACCTCTATATATATGTATGTAGGTAATAAGTATACCGTAGCACAATCGATTTTTGTTTTGTTTTAGAGTGTCGAAATCTGGTTAAAATTAGACAGTGTAAAGGCCAGCTACAAATCAAACTCAGAGGATTGCAAGATAAATTACAATTATCTGGCAGATGCAGCCCAGTCTGATATTCATCGGCACGCGAAGGGAAGCTACTAAGGATAGAATATCTCTGAAATTAGTGACATCTGCATACTCGGATTGCTTTCTTTTACGCCTTGTACACTACTACACTAGGATTAAAAATTAACTTATGAAGTTTTGGTATTTATGCCTAGTATTTCATAAGGTTGAAAATAAAAATGCTTTGCATACTTTACAACATCAATCCCGCGGAAATAGTTTTTTATACCCGAAAGCTCCTTTAGTAAACTCTTATTTTTAACAAAATTTGTGTTAGAATCAAACAACAAAAAATAAATATTTGGCGCAGACATCCCCTATACAGCCATTTTTAAATATTCTGTACCGCTAAGGCTATGTATAGGGTGGTTACAATAAGAAATTCAAATAAGTTTTTTTTTAATCAATGTATTTCATTTATTTATTTTTTATGGTATAGAAAATTCAATTTTATTTTATATAATTAATTGCTTTTGAAGATGATTGACCGTAAATGACCTCCACGCTCATCCACGCATATGCGACATCTGATCAGAAAATTATTCACTGCGGCCTGAAGGGTTGAAGTCGGGATCGTCTCAAATATTGTTTTAATGGACTGCTTCAATTCAGTCAAATTCCTTGGTTTCGTTTTGTACACCTCTTGCTTGATATAACCCCTAAAAAAAAAGTCAATTGCAGTCAGGTCAAGTGACCTTGGGGGCCAGCGGAAAGTGGAGCTTTTGGATATTAATTTGTTTGTGAATTTTCCTTGGAGCTCCACCATAACCGGTCTGGCTATGTGTGCAGTTGCTCCATCTTGCTGGAACTAAATACTATTGAAACGGATACTTCTTCAGCGCAGTTCTGGGTAAAAAAAAACTCCTTCAACATCTTTAAATAACGGTCCCCATTGACAGTTACCGTTACACCGTTTTCTTCAAAGAAGTATGGCTCCACAATGCACCTTGATGAAACTGCGCACCACACAGTGACTCGGTCTGGGAGCAGTTCCATCTCATGGAGTATTTCTGGATTAGACTCACTCCATATACGGCAATTTTGCTTTTTTACATTGCCGTTTAAATCAAAATGGGCCTCATCATAAACAAGCAATTTATCAAGCTTTTGTCTTCTTCGGCCATTTCAATCATTTTTTGGCAAAATTCCAGGCGAATAGGCAAATCCAGAGGGTTTTACTTGCTTGTAATTTAGACTTTGTACGGAAACAAGTTTAAGTCATCATGAATTATCCGTTGTAATAACCGTCTGCTAACTGCAATTTGCGCCGATAAGTTTGGAGTCGAAACGCTTGGATTTGCCTGAATTGACGATGCTACAGCCGCGATTGTGTCTTGAACCCGAACATACGGATCTCTATGGTACGGTCTTCGTGCGATGCTTTCAGATTCGGCAAACATGTTTATCAGCCTTATAATTAATAATAATAATCATAAAGTTATTACGTTTTGTTTTTGTAGCACGATTCGTGCGCCACCCTGTATTTTAAAGTTTATTAAACGCGGTGCTAGACATGCATGTTGGCGAACTCATAATTCCAGCCTTTTCTAACCTAGTGGAATATAAACTGTATATTTCGCCAGGTTCCCACCCATTTTGTGTCAGACGCTGCGAATCGCCTCCGCTTGATGCTTATTTAAAGGCGACATTCGCTCGACTTGTCGATATTGATTCCAGGTATATACTCGTATAATTTCTTAGGAAATCATAGAGCCAAACTGCGAGTTTTTCCACATCTATCCAATACCCTAAGGCTGAGCTTCTGGCAAGCATTCGTGCACTGGGACAGATAATGGAAGCCAGCTTTAGTTTTATGCCATATCTTGAAAATTTTATTTTCGGAGGTTTGTCAGGGACGGTGAAAATCAATTTTTTCTCTATTTTTTCAGCGATTCGAATCTTGAACTTTCCGCTCAGTAGTCTAGCACACTAATCACTAGGCCACGGTGTTTGTAAATGGACAAAATGTGTGAAGAAATATCATTAGGTTGACTCTAAAGAGTCTAGTAAGTGAATATTATAGCAGATAACTGATTGTGAAGATTGAGATACGCGGCAAAAAAAATCCACCGCCTGAAAACGCTATCTAAAGCACCCTGTAGGAATAAAATAAAAATCCATAGCCCAAAGCAGAATATTGATAATGAATAGTTACACGTCCGCTACTCGAAGCAGCAAAAAAAAATTATTACACACTTAAAAAAAATATTTAGCATCGGAAAACGTAAGGTCATCCATTTTATCAGCACCGACATATCTATGCATACCAGGTTTCACGTATTCCATTGAAGTGAGGTAAATATTGTTGTTATGCAGTTAACATACCTAGCCATTTCCATACGATCCCAAATGCTGAAAGAGGTAGATCTTGAACAAAGATACAATATATATATATACAATATACCAACAAATATATACAAATATATTCTCTAGTTCCTGTCGCAGCCAGCGCAAAAGACCGCAGAAGCAATCGGAGTTAATTGTTTGAACTTTAATAGGGTAATCAATCATGGTTATATCCGAAAATACCGATGACATTACCTTATCCGTCGATAATTTAACTTTAGCTTTAAGGCAATGATCCAGATATGTTAAAGATGTACGAGCTCCACCTTTCATATATATTATTTTAAACAGAACCATCTGTACATGATTTCAAACTAACAAAATAAATTTCATTACAATTCATCGCGAAATCTAAGTGCCTCATAAGGATTTAGTTGACAATCATATTTTTCTCAGACTTTTGACACTAAAACCCCCATATCTTATCCTCACTCAGTCTGATTACACCCTATCCCATGGTTTGAGGTTGAGATCTCCCTTATCAAAATCCCGTTTTCACTAGCTTCTGCTTCAAAGTCCCCAGTCCCTCTGTTACAAAATCTCCTGTCTAAAAACGAGAGTTGGTATTAAATAAATATAAAAATAAAAAGTAATTATTCTTATTGATTTTTACGCAACAAGCAATTTGAGACTTTATAATAAAGGGTACGACTGTACTCAACGTACTTGTACCTATGTATTCGTTCCGCGACCCGAAATATTGGGAGTTCACATATGTATTTGATTGAGGGTCTATTGGCTTCGCAAATGCGACTTCTTTTAAGGCCAAGTTTCATAACATTTTCATGCATGCCAGCCGATATTCGAATATTTTGTTTGGGTTGCTGCAGTGTTTTTTTTTTTTTTTATTAACATGCATCCTGCAGCTTAAATATTCCCTTAAGAAATACTCTAGGGCTGTTAATTCTGGCGACCGTGAGGGCCACTCGATATCACCATTTCTAAAGATAATTCGGTTTGGAAACAGTTCAAACCGCATGATAAGCAAGTATTCAATTCAGGTGTCAACAAATGTTGAATAATGTGGCGGTATCGTTCTCCAGCAAAAGTAACTCCATATCCATCTTCGAAAAACTACGGTCTAATGACTCCTCCACTGTCACTTTTTCAGGATGTAAAGGTGACTCATGAATAATTTGTGGATTTTCTTTTTCCCAGAATCGACTATTTTGTTTAGTAACATAACCATTTAAATGAAAATGTGTTTCATCACTCATTACGATTTTTTCATGAAAATAAATGCCTTCTAATGCGTACCGTAATTTAGGCATGACATCAGTGCAGGCAACTTGTCAATATCTTCGTCTCGGACTATCTCTCACCTTTTGAGTACGCGAATAATTACTGTGAAGTATATTGTGGGTACGCGAACGGAACTGATGTTATTTATCCACTTCATTTGCTTTAACGGTATGGTGTCATGTTATTTATCTTTACCTGCCTTTAACTGTTGCCTTGTTCTTGAAACCTACGTTGCTATTTGAGGTTAGTCGAATTTGAATATCTCTTCCTAATACAACTCAAAAAGGCACTAGATCTTCCCTGATAATGTTAAAGCGGGGCATCCCGTTGTAACATGGGTTTTATCAATATTTGAATTGGGTGTTTTTAGTGTTAGGTCTACAAAACTATACTAGATATTTTTTGTTTGTCTATTTGCCTTCATTAACTAGTTGAGTTTTTTTAAAGACTAAATATTTGATGCGACTGGATTTTAATGAATTTTATTGAAAAACACAATAATAATAAACTTTCTTCATAAGTACATGTGTGTTTTATTCTGAATCTTCACTGAAAACATCCTCCATGTCAGTTGTCCCACCATTAAAAGTACTTGAATTGGAATTTTTGTAGAAAGCGTGATACATACATGCATAATGGATATTTTACCAGTATTCTATTGAAAGGGCAGTACTGTACAATTTTGATGGAAGTTATTCTGTACTGGAAGGACGGCATCTAAATTTTGCGGACCTTTTTTATACAGGGATTTTTTTGGGACTGCGGCCGATTTGATAGATAAAAATCTTTATTTACTATAATACCTTTATATAACTAATTATATCACTGTACATAGTTGAAGAACAATTTTTTTCTAATTAGTTGTAAATAAAGAAAAAAAAAAACAATTATTTAATAATTCAATATAATATAATTTGTTGTCTAGCAAACTTAATAGCTTCTTTCCTAAAACAGTAAATATTTATTTTATTCTTAGCATCATCATCCATTTCGTTAAATAATTTCAATCCTTTATAAATTAGAGAGTTTTTAGTATTACTAAGGTAATATGGTTGAATATCACCTATATATTGCACATAATATAATATAACAAATAGTTAGACACCAACCAATTTTTAATTTTATATTAATTAGAGAGCCAATTCAATGCACATAATAACAAAATTATTGACACATACCTATTGCACTTTAAAATACTTCGCATAGTTTAATTTTGTAATAATTGCAGTCTGTCTGCAATCATTATACAAAAACTAAATCGTTGAACAATACTCAAAGTGAGGTTTTACTATCACATTAAAAATATTTATTACACTTAAAGTAGATATTTCATTTCTTATTATTTTTAGGAAACCAATTTTTTTTACATATATAATCTACATGTTTAGACAAATTTAGCTTGTTATCAATTATAACCCCTAGGCATTTAATCTCTTAAATTAAAATCTTGCCTACTGTCTTGCCTACCATTTGCTTCGTTTTGGAATTGTTGAGTTTCGATCTGTTTTGTTTCAGCCACTTGTTTACTTGTTCCAAGTCATACTGAAGTGATTTATCACTGTGACGGAAAAAAGCATAGATGAACATGCTTTTTCCGTCACCTATATTACCGCATCGTCGACAAAAGGTGCTAGATTCGCATTATGTAAAACATTTGCATGTCGTTAATGTATATTATGAAGAGTAATGTACCTAACACAGTTCCTTGCGATACACCTAGGTTTACTTTAATAGAGTCCGATTCCATTTCATTTATTTTTACTATTTGGGTCCTATTTGAAAAATATGAAGTAAACCACTCTTAATTTTTGATACCATACGAGGGTGGATCAATAAGTCCCTGAAAAATGAAATAAGGAACACTCTTTTCGGTATAAAAATATTTTATTTTTCAACATAGTCTCCTTATAGCTCTATACACTTCATCTAACGTTTCTCCAATTTGTTGATGCCCTCCAAATAATACGATTTCTCGAGCCCCTCAAAATAAGCGTTTGTTTCAGCGATGACCTCTTCATTCGACCCAAATCTCTTACCTCCGAGCCATTTCTTCATGTTTGGAAACAAGACATAGTCGCAGGGGGCTAAATCTGGGGAATATGCTAGACGAGGAAGGAGTTCGTAGCCTAACTCATGCAATTTTGCCATTGCGCCTGCGCACTTGTGCGCCGGTGCGTTGTCCTGGTGAAAAAGAACTTTTTTCTTCGCCAAATGCGGCCGTTTTTGCTTCAAATCGGCTTGGAATCGATCCAGCAACTCTGCGTAATATGCGCCGGTGATCGTTTTACCCTTTTCAGGGTAATCGATGTAAAGACAAACACGCCTTTGCCTTCTTCGGCTTCGATTCTCCAGGAAAAGACCATTGTTTTGACTGTTCCTTGGATTCTGGTGTATTGTGGTGAATCCAGATTTTATCCACTGTTACGAAACGGTGCAAAAACTCAGCCGAATTTTTCTGGAACATCGCCAAACACACGTTTGAAGTTGTCAAACGAATGCGTTTGTTGTCGATTGTGAGCAAACGCGGCACCCATCTTGCGCAAAGCTTTTTCATGTCCAAATATTTATGTAAAATCGAAATCACTGAGCCATGTGATAAGCCTGTGGCATCTTCAAGCTCGCGCACTTTCACTCGCCGATCGTCCATTATCAAACCATGGATTTTGTCGACCATTTCTGGTGTGGTGACCTCAATTGGGCGACCATTGAGGCGTCACTTGAGCTTGAACGACGGAACCGAAATTGAGTAAACCAGTTGTGAATGGTACCAATCGACGGCGAAGAGTCCCCATAATATTTGTCAAGCTTTTGTTTGGTTTGCGTGCTAGTTTTTTCTCGCAAAAAAATAGTGTTTAATGAGCACTCGAAATTCACTTTTTTCCATTTTAACGAAAATGCTAGTAGGCGTCTATATAAAATGGCTGCCACAACAAAACTATTTGACAGATCTCTCTGAAAATTTGGGTGCGTTCTCTGAAAGATGATTCTTGACAAAAAAAATTATATTTAAGGTAACGACACAATTTGTGTTAATTTTCAGGGTCTTATTGACCCACCCTCATATCGTTTGAGTTTTAACAATAAAATATTTTTGTCAATCGTTCCAAAGGCTCTTTTAACATCCAAAAAAAAGAACACTTTTTTAGATAACTCTTCTTTCTAACTCGTAACCACTAAATTAATCGCACTTTCACAGGAATGTTTTTTTTTCTTAAATCCGGATTGAATGTCAGTTATTAAATTATTTTCTTTGAAATCAGTTTTGAGCTGTGTAGATATTATTTTCTCGAACGCTTTTTACAGTTGGCAGTAGTGTTCGGCTATCAATGCCATTTCATCATGGAGATGACACAACAACGTGTTTTAGTGATTAAAACACTTTATCAAAATGGTACATCAATATTGCAACACAGCGTAAATTACGTGATTTTTTTGGTCGACGTGGAGTGCCTGTAAAGAGCACTATTCAAAAAATTATCCATAATTTCGAGAACCTTTATATAGCACGTGATTTACTGAAGCCTTGGCCATGTCGCACACCGCATACACATCAAAACATTGATGCAGTGAGGAACAATGTAAGTGAAAGTTCGGAAACTTCGATTCGTCATCGTGCTCAACAAATGCGGATTTCTCCAATGTCTATGAGAAAAATTATACCTATACATCGCGACCTGCATTTCTTTCCGTATAAAATTCAACTGACTCAATAACTACAAGAAAATGACCACCAACGATGACGGGACTGAAGTGCAAAAATTTAACAATTGAATACAAATGACAACTTTTTTTTTCGAAAATGACGATTACGGAACTGTTATTGTTACTGACGATCGATATCGTGCGATGTTACAATATTTTTGTTTGCCTGAAGTTACTCGGCTTCATCTCTGAAACATGCAGTTTCAACAAGACGGTGCCACATGCAATACAACCAGATTAACAATGGAAATTGTGAAACAGACATTTCCAGGCAGGGTCATGTCGAAATTTGTTGATATCAATTGGTCGCCGCGCTCACCAGATTTAACAGCCCCTTATTCCTTTCTCTGGGGCTACTACCAAACCAACAACATTGCAACAATTGAAAGACAATATAAGCTACGCAATTGCAGATATTCCGGATGATATGCTGCTGATTGTGATTGCAATGGCACGCATTTGTCTTAGTGGTAGAGGTGGTCATTTGACTGAATTTATTTTTCATCATTAATGCCATTGAATATGTATATGCATAAAAATAAATTAATGGCATTGAATACATACTCGTAATACATTTATAACAAAACCCATTTATGTGTTTGTTTTCAAAATGATTTTACATCGGCCGCAGTCCAAAAAAAAAACACCCTGTATCACTGCTTTTGAATTCAGTACCAACTTTATGCATAAAAACTATGATATTTGATTTTTCATACAAGAATAGAATCTTTCTTATTTGGCAGATTTTGATAGAATTTTTCTCATTGTCAACTTTCAAATTTTTATTATTGACTAATATTTTAAAATTAAGAAAATCGTCTTGGGACATCTCTGTACGGTCGTATATTATTCCTGTCGTTTTTGCCACATTTGTTGATCCGCTGTTCGGACACATACAACACCGACTGTCGTTTCTTTACATTCTCAATGACTGCTTGCATACTGTCACCCTCATCATGAGCACATTGTGATAGTAAGAATTTGTCAGTCCTTACTCAACATTATGTAACTGTGGAAACTAAAAATCTTTCCTATCTTTTTCCTCTAACTCCCTACTGGCAATATTGCTTTAAAACTGACTGTAAGCAACAAAACACAACAAACAAAAATAATAGCGAGAACTGTCATAACTAGTGTTAATGACGATTTATTTCTAATTCAAGGACGACGAAAACTGCATGTACTTCGGAGATACTATTAATTGCATTGATTTTATTTTGAGTTCAAATATTAATTTAATAAAAAAAAAAAAAAAAAATGCGTTTATCATGGGAAGTTATCTTTCAAAGAAGAATTTTGGTGTATATGTACCTGCAAAACTGAACAAAAGTGACTTACTACAGTCTTCGTTGGACATGCAGTGGCATGGCGTCCATACAAGCCGATTCCTTCCGGCTTCCCTTTTCAAATATCAAAAATTTTTATTTTGCCACTTGCCAACCATCACATTCAATTATTTGTTCATCAAACCATTCTTCATTCATAAATCATAACTTTATACACGCTCGAAGATGAAATGCTGCGACCACTTCGGTTGTTTATTCATTTTTACTCATACACAAACTCGCACACATAGGCGAGACAAGTATGAACTCCTCTAGCGAGAGAGCGTGCAATGATTTTTTTTGAGAAGGCGTGCATTCGCTTATGAGGAAAATAACCCGCGACTTCTCGGCTTTTGTGGATGAACATTGGTGGAGGAGAAAGGTTTTAGTTCAAGGGTTTTTTTTTTTTTTGTTGTAGGCAACAAAATAAGCCGACGAAAATCGGATTATTGGGTGATGTAGTGGTTCGAACGACGTTTGAAGTTTTTCTTAAACTTGTTGGGTATAATTGTTTGGCAAATTTGAAATGACAGTTGCAAATCGGTTGTGTAAAAATAAATAAGGCATATTTATTGAAAATTCGGATGCAAATTTTTGTGATTTTTGTGACTGCTAATTATTAGAAAATTTCAAAAATTTAGCAATTACATATTGGTAGTTAAGTTAGTGTTTTAAATTATTGAATTATTATAAAACAGTGAGTGAGCTAAGTGAATAGTTATTAGCTATATACCACGTAAGTAATTATAAATCTACTCAAGTGGTGCCCAATTGAACATTCTTATTATTCTCAGACAAGATGTCTCTAGTTAATTTTGAGTGTTGTTTAACTGATTTTCTTCTAAAAGAAACCCACGAGTTCAGTAAGCTTTCTTTTTTGTAAAAAAAAAAGTTATAGAACTAGGTCGATCGACACCATCAATGATAATTGATTATATACGAAAGGATGGGTATCAGAAACATTTTCGTGAGTGTTTTTACAAAAAGAATCCATGGCTGACTGGCAGTTGTAAATTAAATAGAATGTTTTGTTTTCCTTGTCTTCTTTTTTCTAATTCTCCTAGTGTTTGGAGTTACACAGGTTTCTTTGATATAAACAAATTTATTAATTCTTCCAAAAAACATATTCAAACTGAAAATCATATACGCAGCTGCTTGCATTTGCATGAATTTGGCGAATATCGCATAGAGACTTTAGGGAATTCTTACGAGGCTCATAATAGAAAAGTTGATCGCAATCGCGATTTAATGAAGCGTTTCATAGACTCTGTAGTTCTTCTAGGAAAACAAGAGCTGACATTCCGGGGTATCAGAGACTCGATGGCAATATCATTCGCGTATAGTGAACGTCTTATTCAATTGCAGAGAAGACATAGAGCTTGCGAAGCAAGAGTTCGAGGGTTTTGAGTCATGGATTCATTCTGAATTTTTAAACCCATTTGACTCAATCTATGAGAGCGTAATTAACTGCTTAGAACCTCCCCGCAAACGCCGACTACTTAATATTGATTCAAATACAAATTATAGCCGAATTTTTGTAGCAATTATAGATAATGTTACAAGTCAGATTAAGAATAGGTATAGTTCATTTAGTTCATATATTTTCTTTGATTTATTAAACAAATCAAAATATGAATATTACAAAATATCTTCTTTAATTACCCTATTTCATGGAATTTTTAATTTTACTACTTCAAAAAAAGGAACTCAAAGTTTTATAAGCATTACGGAAACACAATGTTAGAGTGAAATCTTTTTAACCCTGCCTTTGACTGTGGCCTCTGTCGAAAGATCTTTTTCGACTTTAAAAATAGTCCACACTTAAGAAATTGCCACAAAGAAGAAAGACTCTCAGACCTGGCACTTTTATCTATTGAAAAGCACCTTCTTTTAGAAATTAAAAATAACCCAAATTTTTAGGAAATAGTTTTAGCAGAATTCATAAAAAAGAATCGTAGGATAGCTTTAGAGTACAAATAGGTAGTACATAATTGTAATTGCTAAATTTTTTTTATTTAACAACGCTCCGAGTTATCAATAACTTATATAGATTATTCTGCCCAGAACGGCACAAGCCACTTTTTTTATGCGATAAAGTCATTTTCTACGTAAATTCCAATGACTTAAAGTATAACAAAGGTGGCTTAGATTGCATATCTAAAGTCTGTGTTTCAAATAAGCACCAAAATGGTAAGTCTTGAATAAAACATTTTACTTAACATTTTTTCGGCTTCCCTGTCTTGAAATTTCACCCCACGCCACTGTGGACATGTCGCAGTATGTACGTACTTGAAGTCCTACCTTTGAGGAAAAAATTCATGCAATTTCAACTGCCGTTTTGGGAAATTTTGGAATCCTTTTTTCGATGACTTAATTAATATATCTAAAAATGTAATGAGCATAAGGGAGAATATATTGGAAAATAATAATAAATATATTTTTTCCATGTCTACTCCTTATGTCGTAAGTCGAGTTTACTTGGACATTAATACGTACATAAATACCTACCGAATGGAAATTGTATGTACGTAATGGGGATTTTCGAAATTCGCTTTTCATGATTCCTTACACCTTTGACACTTATTCGTATACGAAATTAATTTGGGGAGGACAGTAGATCTGCAAAGGTCACAGTTTACTTGCACCCATACACCGTATCTATGTATCTTTACCTTCATTACTAGATGTATTTGAACCGCTCCTATCTTACTGCTTAAGAACTCATCGTTCATATTCACTTCGTTCTCCTAATTACACAACTTTGTTCGAGTGGGTACGTACCTATGTAAATCTCTCTTGTAAGCAAGTAGTTGTAGGAACTTTGAAAGCTTTTAAAAGACTCAGTACCAATTGCTGTCACTGTGAGTATCACATGTCTGGCATCCCTTTGCTACATGTTTCTAATTACCAATTCACATAACATTTAAGTTCGCTTAACTACATACAGCACGCCAAAGTAAACGCCTTAGAACATTTAAACACACCCTTATTTCTCTACATGGTTATTCCAAAAATAAAAGCTAAATTAAAATAATCACACTTGAAGAAACAGTAATTTACTAGAACCCCGAGTTAATGCACGTCAATCTGATGGCCAAATAATCATTCCTTGCCCCAAAACTGCAAATGATAAAAGCTTCTCTCTAGACTGTTATTAGTCATCGGTAATTTTTGCTAATTGTTTCCATTTGCCCTAATATGAAACAATTATGAACAATAACGCCCACCACAAAATGGTCCAATTTTATCTTTCGGTTTTCGGACATTCACCACTACCACCATCTACTACTATTACCGCACAAATGTGGTGTCCTACGAATACAGTATACTGAAAATATTATCTATGTAAGCTCCAGGATCCGGCTATCGTCCTATTGAAAGTAAATTCCTCCGACAAAGTTATACGCATTTGTTGGTCTTCTCTGGTCTAGTTATATCCATCGACTGAAAGGAAATTAAGTGTCATCTTTTCGTCGCATGGCAAGGACATTAATTTATTGTTATTTGGTTAAGTGGTTCTGCTTGCTGCCATCGATAAGGAGCGACGAACAAAGGCACAAGAACAAGAGAGACAACCACAACAGCTACCCACAAACAAACAAAAAAAAAAAAAAAAAAAAAAAAAATGGAAAGACAGTAAAAGGCAGTAAACTTTTTATCCACCACTACCATTGCCATGCCAGAAGACGTACAGTCCATCCATCTATTACATAACTTTAAGAAAACACACACACACGTCCGCGCACACGCTCTGCCGAATCATCGGTCGAATATCCTTAAAGCACATCCAAAATTCCAAACTATATAAACCGAAGGCACAAACAGACAGCATGAAAAAAAGTTATAATCGAGTTTTGGTCCTTGCCAAGGATGAAAATTAAATTCAGATTTTGTCATAAATTTTATATTGCTCTCATTCCACACGGCGTGGGGCACTCTTTCGGCCTTGTGTCCTACTGCTACTACTTCTACTAAGCTAAAGTGTTTATTTTTTTTTTTTTTTTGTTTTTGGTGGATGGGTGTAGATTCAAGTTTTGGGACACTGGCAATTGCTGCTGTGCATTAGAGCAAATATTCGGGTATTCTCGACCGAATTATGAGGTTGTTATTAAAATTATGATGATTATTACTTAATGGCTTACGTATTCACACAGGGACTAACACCCTTGTACTCTGGGTCATTAATCATTACAGTACATACTTTCAGGTGAGCCATGAAAAGAGGAAAAAAATAAAGGTAAAGTAACGGAAATGAAAACAAAAAAATAATAATAATAATAATACTAACAACACGATATGCAGGCATGCCTGACTACTGGAAATAAGACCATCGTCATCTTTTATATGTACTTAGAGTTATTGATAATCCCAGTTTCGTCCATTCTGTTCAAATACAGCCTTCTTTACACCCTGTCGTCTTCTTTTTGGATTGGCACGTTCACCTTACACTTTATTCTTGAAGTGGTTGAGGATAAAGTTGTGGGAGAAGAAGGGTAAAAGGACTGTAGATACTTAAGGCATTGGAGGTAAAATGGAAGCCCCGACTTCCTTTAGCATTTAACTACGATCAAGCCGAAAGAATTCATACATATATATATATTATAATATTTGGAAGTTGGAGGAAATATCGTCTTCGGCGTCTGATAGGAACCAGGCTATCCAGGAGCTTCGACAAAACAACTTGAATAAGGGAACAACTATCTTCAAAATAGCCACCCAGAGAAGAAGAAATGCTCAGGAGATTCGTTCCCCAAATTTCATTAACAATGCTCAAGGCCAGCTTTTTGTGGAAGACGACAAAATTTTCCACAGATGGCGACAGTATTGTGAAAGACTTCTGAAGGAACAGTTTCCCCGGGTACACTTTCCAAGAGCCGCTCCTAACCATGGCGAAGTATCCGACATTACTGTCGAAGAAGTTAGGAATGCCGTCAAATACTCCAAAAAAAGAAAAGCGGTTGGGCCAGGCGAGATACCCTCTGAGTTCTGGAAAAAGATGGGAGACTTCAGGTCCAGATGGCTCATGATTCTTATTTCCAAACTTATGAGCGGTGATCCAATGCCTAATCAGTGGAGGGAAAGTTATCTTCTTCCTTTGCACAAAGGGAAGGGCGATACGCGAAACTGCTATAACTACCGTTCTGTCAAGCTGATGTCACACACCATGAAGATCGTTGAACGGGTATTAGATGGCCGACTGCGGAAAATAATAGGGCTATCTGATGACCAGTGCGGGTTCGTCTCGGGGAAATCAGATGCAATCCAAAATATAAGGATCATAATGGAAAAATATCGTGATTCCTTAAAGGACTTGCATATGGTGTTGGTTGATTTTGAAAAAGCCTTTGATAGACAACCAAGAGATCTCTTATGGGTGGCGCTAAGACAACGAGGAGTTCCAGAAACCTACGTGCGCATGATCACGGACATGTATGAGAGAGCAAGAACAAGAGTTCGATGTCCCGCAGGAGTCACCGAAGAGTTCCCAATCAAAGTCGGTGTACACCAGGGAAGCGTCCTTAGTCCTTTGCTATTTATTGCAGTCCTTGATTATCTGCTTGAAGGAAAAGTGACGGACCCCAAAGTACATCAGTTATTCTTTGCTGACGATGGAGCTATCATAAGCGAAGATCAAATGGCCCTGCAACGAGCACTTGATGTATGGGTGGATGTTTTGGAGGGAAATGGGTACCGTATTAGTTAAAAAAAGACGGAGTATCTGTGCCGCCCGTTCTCTGATCCACACCGGCCTATTCCGGACATTTACTTGAATGGAAAAGTACTTACTAAGTGCGAAAAGTTCAAAAATCTGGGATCTATGATCAATAGCGAAGCAACTTGTGATGATGACATCAATCATCGCATAAGCGTAGGTTGGATAAAGTGGCGGGAAAACTCCGCTATCTGATGTGATCGAAAAATGCCCCTTAGCTTAAAGGAAGGGTCTACACCGCAGTTGTACGTCCGGCGCTCACATACGGTTCACAATGCTGGACAATGTACAAAAAGTATGAGGGCAAATTAACGGCAGCTGAGATGAAGATGCTTCGCATGACAGCAGGAGTAACGAAGATTGATAGAATAAAAAGTTCAAAGATTCGAGGAAGCCTTCATGTAAAAGAACCCATCACAAGCTAACCCATCACAAGCAAGATAGAGCACGACCGGCTCAGTTGGTATTGTCATGTTCAAAGGAGAGATCCTTCGAACCCCGTCAAAAAGGCAATATCAATCAACGTTCCTACGCAATCGCGCAAAAAAGGCAGACCAAAAAACAACTGGATCACACAAATGCACAAACACCAGCATTCGATTGGCCTCAGTGACGAAGTGATCCGAAACCGGGAAGTTTGCCAGTACTTTCTGAGGTCAAACCGGCAAACCACAGGCGGACCAGTAGGAATGCAGTAAAGTGGGATGGTTGTGATCCTTCTACTCCGGATCATAACTTCGCTGTAAGAAGGAAGAAGAAGATATATATTATATTAATATTTTACCTTCTAGAGCCTAAACGTCTTTTTTATCAGAAGTGGGGATAAATATTCAGATGTTCGCAAAAATAAAAATAAAGTTTTTCGAAAATCAACATATGTACTCGTATGTATCAACTTCAGATTGGATTTCCTATAATTTTATAAATATTTTTACTAGAAACTGAAAAATATCGCCTTAACGAACTATATAGACGTTCACATTCTCTACAATTCGTTCACTTTCAGTGCGCGTTTTATTAAAAAAAAACGAAATTTGCTTTCTCAAAGCAATTTACGGTGATGATTAAGCCTTATTGTGAATATTTCACCAGAATTTTTGACCTTCTAAGGAAAAGTCTTAAGCACGAATAGTATGGTTAAAAATTTCATTCGATTTGAACCAAAAGGTTTCCAACGTCACGCCCACTTTATTAGGGATCAATTTCAGACGGATAGTAACTTTTCTGTATTTGTTTTTCGTCAATTTTCGATTCGATTTCGATACGAACAGAAACAGACAGATTGTATGTAGACACTACGGAAGAAATAACAGTCATGTTTTTTCATGAGTAGCCTAAGAAGGATATTAATGATGGAAATGAGTTTGATTTCCGTTTTAAGTTGTCCAATATACGAGTATAAAAGGTTTGTGGGTTTGAGTGAATATTACACTTAAATTTAGATAAATAATTATTGTAAGAGACCTTCATTTTATAACAGTGCATTTAGTGTAATCATTAATGCTTTGCTAGATTTATATATGCATATATATTTGTTGGGTCTATAGTGAGCATATGTATGTTCCACTAAATACCCCAAATGAAAGACGGAACACGTCACAAAATAAGTAATCGCAGGTTTGATTGGGAGAATGAAAAACCTTTCTATTTGCATCTTAAAAAAACGTACCAATCTATTTCGGAAAGTAATATTTTCCACGAAGTATATATAAACAAATATATTGACACTGATAAATTGAAAGAATGTATAAATCACTAAATCACTCAAAGAAAGAATATTTTCTCTAATATACAATTTGTGGACAATTCAAAATTTCAATTCAAGATATATTGATATTAAAAATAATGTTAACGAAGAAATGGAAAATCAATAACTGAATTTTGTAGTCATGTCTCTTCGAAATTAAAGAAAATAATTGTTTCATTTTAATGTTTTTTTTGTTCTTATATAAGTTTCTAATTTTTTTTTGTCCATTACTTTTGACCTAGATAGCTGGAATTTTGAACCCATGTGAATGAATGTGGTGGACTAAAAATAATCAGGAAACAAAATTCTAAAAAATATATGTGTTCATCAATGTTCATCTTAATTTGATAATTTTCATGCAAACGTATCATAGCAGCGTAACCAAAATTTCATCGAAATCCATTCAGTGGTACTTGAGATACTCGAACGAGGAGGATGATTCGAAAAATGTGTTAAACCACTCCTCATATCTTCCACCCACATCGTTGGATTTCGATTCAATTTTATGCAAAACTACTATCGTATCAGCCTAAGGTCATGTCCTAATTACATTAGTATCTGTTCGGGAGGTTATTATTTTAATTATTTAAAGATTTTTTAAAGCCCCACATCTAGATCATACATGATCCGATTTTTATAGTTTTTAAACGAAATGACCTGCATATTAGGATATATGTACATATTAAATTTCACCAAAATATATATTGGTTTTCGACCGAACAGTATGAGGACAATCATACACCTTAAATAATGGTACGGAATACTAACTGCGTGAGGCCCGACTTGCACTTGACGAATTTTTTTTATCTACGATCAGCCGCGGAACGGTTTCTTCTATTGATCTAGAAAGTTGTAGCAATAAACAACCAGCATCATAGTTATTTTATATATCATGCATACTGTAAGACAAAGTCACTCAAACCAAAAGTGAATCTCATCGATGAACTTATGTACCTTAAAAGAAATATCCTCAGCATTCATTCCATAGACGGCTGGCGACAAACTCCTTCAGTGTTCTATCTATAGACGGTGTAGTCGTCCGAAAGTGTTCTATTGCTTTTGGTATACTCATCGTACCACGAATTATGGATTTAATACCCTTGGAAGGTCGATATTAGTAGTCGACGTTTTATTCCTATACCTATGCTCAAAATATCTTATAAATAGATAATCAGGCCAAATATCTACTGCGTTTTTAAAACTATCGGCATTTATCTATAGTGGTGATCATCGATTGTATTCGACCAATAATCTGTGCCGGAAAACCAATCGATGCAAGCTTAAAGAATAAACATTAATGAGTAGGGATGGCCAGATCGTTAATTAATTACTTCATTATCCGAGGTTAAGAAACTGGGTAGGTTGGTTGGTTTAAGAGGGTGAGCTTATGCTCTTCACTTAGGCCTCCATTGGGCCCGTTGTGTTCCCCTCATCTACGTAACTGTAAGGAATAGTGCTGTGTTTTGGGAATTATGTATTGAGAGGATTTAGGTCTAGGGATCATGGGTAGTATCAACGGTAAACTATATCGTATAGTGATCGGGGAATCGTAGTGTTCGTCTGGCGACCTCCAATATATCCCCGATTCCTTACTTACTGAGGTGTGTAATATCCGGAATCCTTGGAGATCCCAGAATTTTCAGTCTTAGCCTCGCTGTAGCAGGGCAGTGACAGAGGAAGTGTTCTATATCTTCCTCCTCCTCTTCACAGTTGGCACAGACTGTTGTATCAGCTATCCCAAGTCTGAACGAGTGTTTGTTGAGATTGATGTGCCCTGTTAAAAGTCCCACCATCAATCTCAATTGTGTTCTGCTTGAGTTAAGAGCTCTTTTTGCTGTGTTGTTACTCGGTTTGGTTATTACAGATCTAGCCACTTTGCACATGTCTAGATTCGTCCAGAAGTTATTGAACTCCTGTCGTATCTTTTCATTGATTATTGTTTTAATAGTTGTCAGTTGGACCCCTATTGTATTATCCGGGTTCAGTTCTATGTTACTCGCTCCTTTCCTTGCCAGTTCATCTGCATTTTCGTTTCGCTGTACACCTTCGTGCCCCGGTACCCATGTGAGACGGACTCTATTGCGTCTGACAAGTAAGTTCAATTTAGTTTTGCACTCCCTTACTAGTCGTGATTTCGACATGGGGTTTGTAATCGCGCTAATTGCTGCTTTGCTGTCCGAGCAGATGTCGATTTGCCTTCCTTCGCTCGTGTCTTCTGCGAGTATTTCGGTTGCCTTCATAATTGCATAGACTTCTGCTTGGAACACCGGTACAAATGGTTCTAGGTGAATAGCAAGTTCAATCGGTGGGTTAGCACTGAAGATGCCAACCCCTGATTCCCCTGATATGTTACAGCCGTCTGTATATACCGATATCCCATTGGAGTTTCTTGTCGTTCTTTCATACGTCCAATATTCTCTTGCGGGAAAAATTGTTTCGAAGTTGTTGGAGAACGTATACAATAGTTCTAAGCCGTGAGGCTGAAATGCCGGCAATCTTCTTCGCTTCGAGGTGCACTGGTAGAATGTTTAGTATCGCTTCCATGGCCGCCGTTGGTATTGAGGATTGTGCCAGGCAGACCATATGTTGCACCTTAGTTAGCAAGTCTCTTGCATACTTTTTGCTCATCACTGGCTACCATACAACTACACCGTAGAAGATGATGGGTTTTATTACGCATTCGTATATACAGTGGACCTGTTTCGGTTTCCAACCCCATGACTTCCCGATAGCCCTCCTGCATATCCAATATGCTCTCTTGGCTTTCTTCCAGGTTCTTTCTCCAGGTCAGTTTCCTGTCCAATATAATGCCCAGATACTTGACGCTGTCGCGGGGTTGTAGTGATACTCCTCCGAGTTGTGGAATGTGAAAGTCACTAGTTTTGGTTTTCTTAGTAAAGAGAACCATTTCCGTTTTATTTGGATTTATTTGTAATCCACTCTCCTCCGCCCATTCTTTTATGATTCGAAGGGTGTTTTGCATAAGCTCTCCTATTATGTTCAGGTGCTTACCTCTTATCAGAACGGCTAGGTCATCTGCGTACGCTACACATTTCGCACAGGTTCCATCCAGTGCTTTTAGACGGTTGTCCATTGTGAGCACCCACAGAAAAGGAGATATTATCCCCCCCTGTGGTGTTCCCGTACGGACTGTTCCCCTTCTTGTGTCGTCTCCCAGTGAAGCTGTGATAATGCGGTTCGTAAGCATGTGTTCTAGCCAATTGTTTATTATTTGGTTATTACAGTATATCGAGAGTGCCTCTACAAAACTGGGTAACTAATGCCAGAAAACGTTTGGGAATGCGGGCTTTGCCTTTGAGCCATAGGCCGCCCAGTATTTTTTCCAATAACCCGTAATCAGTATTTGTACTCTAAATAAGTTGAAGTAGTTAATATATTATACTATACATAATATATAACTACACAAAGTAGGTAGGGTAAAACACACAGTTATTCATCAAAAAAACTTACGAGTATTACAGATAAACTAATTGAGTAATCGCTACGAAATAAACATTATTGCAATCTGTGGACATTCAGGTTTCATTGTTATTAATTAATTAAATTAATTTAAATAAAAATTTACGTTTTTTAATTAAAGTGTACAAAAATGTATGTAGTAACGGGCCCCAATTCAGTCAGTAACGAGTCCCCTATTTTTACTCTAAAAGTGTACGAGTATGTACGAGTATGTCAGTACAATACTCATTTGTTTGAATTTGCAGCGTTAAATAATAAAAAAAATGCTTATTTAAAGTAACATTCATTTCCAAAATTCATTAAAAAACATAGATCGATATACATAGCTTTTAATACTGATCATATATATATATGTACTATTGGAGGCCTATCGTTATTATTTCTCTATGTTACAAACTCTGTTTCAAATTTAATATACCCTGGATAGGGTATAAAAAGTTAAACTATAGTTTGATTGATTTGATGGTTTGAAGTAGCGCAGTTTCGCAAATCGTTAAAGTGTCTTCCTTGAGTGGTTTATTTTCGTTTTTACTTGCTTTTGTGTAGTTGAGTGAGAAACCCCGTTTCTTGAAATTTGTTTGACAAACCTAGTTTAATGAAACCAAACGATATGCAGCATGCTCAAAACCATATTATTAGGTTTCTTGCTTCTTATTAAAATACAGGAACATTTTGCTGTTATTCTATCCACATACATGAACTATAAAATGTGTGCGCATCGAGACACCGCGGGAAACTAGGAGAAAGCACCAGAAAACAAAGGTTACTAAACTCTTCTCTTTCAAGGAGATATTCACGTTTTTATGTGACGTATACGCAGATTAGTTTTCCAGGGTTAAATTTGCTGTAAAAGCAAATAAGTATGGCTACGCTATTTTGAAATATCGATTTCTCCATTTTAAGTTAAATCGAAATGGCGATAATATTTTAACAGATTACCTCCATTATATACCACCAGAATATCAACTCACATCAAATAATCACTGACTTGGAAAATCCCAACCCTAGCAGGATCAAAAGTGCTACCACCACACCGCACAATGCTTTCGCTACAGAATGCTACACGAAAGTCGATAACTACGTTTAAAGCGCTTCAATCAGATAGTTAAACACGGGGCTTACCTAATTGGCTTTTTGCCACCCGGTTCCTCTACACCTCACTAATTCCCCAACGAAAGTTTGTTCCGTGCATGATTATGGTATGGCACGACCATAAAGGAAGGCGCAGTGCGCAGGTAAAAAATTCTGAGAATAAATCTACACTAGAGTTAAGATTTTTCCTGGTGTGGCATAAATAAACTTACTCTTACCTGATAACTTACTTATGAGGGCTCACCACAAAGGATATTCCCTCACTTTCACTTTTCCCTTAAGACCATCTTCATCTTTCGCAGAATTTATTCGAGAACTCAATGAGTTGGCATTGTTGTGTTTAAGTTTTAAGATAATTCTAAATGACACATCCCCTAGAAAAATAATAACACAAAGTATAAACGAAGTCGTAAAAGTGATCTGCTGCAGAGACAAAGCAAAGGATTATGCCTAATGTCGGGAAAGAAAAAAAAGGAAGAAAAATAATGAAATAAGACCCCCTTCTTCGCTTGTTCCCGCTACTCGTTATCATGGCCCTACTGTGCTGAGCTCGGAATTCAATTAATTTTAATCTGATTAGCATTTTGGTAGTTGACTGTAATTGTTATTGAGCGAAAGGATAATGATGTCCTTTAATTAAAACATTCACACGCACCAATGGGGCGGAGCGCACCCAACTCCATTCCCCACCCAAGGGAATTCGATTAAAACAAAAGTACTCCCGTAACGGTGAACGACAAAAGAACACACATACACCCAATGCCTAAAACTCTTCCAGAAGAGTGGGGTAAGTCCATTTCTATTTCTACGGTCCACTTGGTGTCAATGAACATGAACACAAAAGGACCACACGCACACCCAAAAAAAAAAAAAAAAACGTTCAGGGTTTTTTTTTTCTGGTTCCAAATAATTAAAGTTGAATTAGAAGTGTGGAGTGCAAGTGGATAAGCAGACAATTTCGCTTCGTATCTTCCGTTTTTTCTGTCCTGACTTCCCATTTGTAACTGTGAAATTTTACGTGAAATGTCACTAGTTTTGCTCTATTTATTTTTCTACATTGTTGAGTGGGAATATTGTCGAAAGGACGAAAGGACAGGCAATTGTTAGAGTGAAATGAAGCCGAAAGGATATCAAATTCTATTCTAACTGTGTACTAGAGTTTTATTTCATTGCTTTCTGAAGAAGGGTCAAGCATTTAACGTAATCTTTGAAGTAACGTATTTGATTAACGTCCATGGTATGGCACACCCATTTGGATTAGATATATGTAGCTAAACGAATCAGCTGGTGAATGAGAAGGGTCTTTATTCATAAAAGATATAGTCGTAAAGATAGAAATGTAACTGAAGGATTTAAGTGGGATATTTCTTAAAGCCTCACGACTAGATTCTTCTTCATGAATCCTACTTTTTCTATTTTATTTAACATATGTAGATGGTGGTGCAGCTTGCGGTGGCTTTGTTTTACTATCAATAAATTGTTTCTATTGATCCAATCTTGAATCTTCTGGAGAAGAAACCAATAAAAATTATTCAATCGTGATATTATTAGAATGTTGATTTGTTCAAGCTCTTTTAATTTGCATTAGGTCTGGTGCACACATGCTTCTTTTTAATGTGCGTTGGACGTGCGGCACCGCTATTGTGGTCTAAGATAATACAAATCAAGTGAAATACTGTTCTGTACATGTACGTCGCATCCAATCTGCACTGGAGTTCCCCATGAGAACGAGCAGCAATGTATATACGGTAAAGTCGCGGAACCGCACATCCATGTTGCGTTTCTTATCATGAACTTCTTCTTCCTTATGTCCTGTGGGAATAGAACGTCAACGACACATACTCGCCAATATGTTCGGACCTTTGCTACAATTTCCAATTTTCTCCAACTCATTTATAATATCCTCGATTCCTCCTAAAGCTCTGCGTCACGATTGCTTTAAACAACCAACTTTCTGACAGATTAAGTAAGTGGAATTCACTGCATAGCATATTTTGAAGCGGAATTGTCTTCACGCCGTAAGATGTGACCAATTTATTATCATTTCTGAATTGATCCTATAGAGTCTTGACCCATTATAGCTTAGAGATGCGCTATAGATACGTTAAGGTCACCAAATCTTTAAGATGCGATATCCATACTGGTATGTCAAAATTTCCATTCGATTTGCTACTAAAAAAAGGCATTCATCAGAATCACGAGAGGGCAAACGGATAGGAAAATATATGGGAATCACTGAAAGACATTTTATCTCTAATGCAATATCTCTTCTTGGAATCACCAGATCTAAGATGATCAGGAAATTCAGCTTACTTACGAAACTGAAGAGCATATTTCAGAATCTCAACACGGATTTGTTTCAGGGAGATCCACAGCCTCCAATCTATTAGTATATTTTACGTCGTCAGTACTAACCTCTTTTGAAATGGGTTATCAGGTGGACACGGTCTATACCGACTCTAGTAATGCATTCGATTCCGTGAATCGAGTCTTAATACACAAGTTAAAATGCTTCGGTTTCCACTCTTCTATATTGAAATGGATCTCGTCTTTTTTAAGGAATAGAGTGCAGTCGGTTAAACTTGATTCTATTCGAAACCATTTCACTGTTAGTCAGACGTACCTCATGGCACTCACCTAGGGCCTTTGCTTTTTATTATATTTATCAACAATATAACATCTGTTCTTAGCTACAGCCAATGCCTTCTGTATGCAGACGAATTAAAAATGTTTCTAAGTATTTCAAGCATAAACGATTCTTCAATCTGATATTGATGCGCTTTAATGTTGGTTTAAATTAATTGCCTCCATCTTAACATAGTGAAATGTAACGTCGCAACATTTAGCAGATCCATTTTCATTTTAAATGTAGATCCTCCAACGGAATTTATTGCGATAATTAATCAGTTTTTTAGAGCTTACTCGGATAAATAAGGTTTAAGATCTTGGTGTTGTTTTTGATCAGGCATTGTTCATTCAGAATTTTTACTGTTTAATTGAGTAAATCCCTATAAATATTTTGATTTTATTTATTTCATCATTTTATTAAATAAATATTAAAATATTATGTAATCTGAGCTATGAGTAGGAGTACTTATGCCTGGAACCATGTACTCGGAATCAATTGGGAAGTTCTCCAACATATTTCAACTGGGGATTGACGCGATCGGAGAGTGTGTTTAAGTCAATCCCGACCGTAATCTACTTTCGTTTTTACAGAACACCACTGCGATGGCCACAAAAAGAAAATGCATTTTTTCCGATGAAATGCAAACAAAATATCTATGTTTTATTAAAGATGCAAAAACCAAATGGTGTACTGTCTGCAAAGTCAATGTGAATGTCTCAAATAAAGGAAAATATGACTTAGAGCAACATATTCAAACAAAAAAAACACCATCCATTCTCAGATCCGAGGGTGGTTCTAGGAACCTTCAACAGTATTTTGCTCCAAAATCAAATATACTGGAGGACAAAATTGCAGCTGCTGTAGGTACTTTGGCATTTCATACCATGAAGCATAACTTTAGCTTTCGTTCGTCCGACTGTTCCACAAAAGTGTTTAAGGCAATTTTCGATGACTCAGCAATAGTGAAGCAAATAACCACAGGTCATACTAAAATAAGGGCAATTGCAACTAATGTTATTGCACCTTTTTGTACAGATCGAATAATTAACACTGTTACTGAAGTGCAATTCATTTCCGTGTCAACTGATGGAAGCAATCATGGAAATTTAAAAATGTTTCCTATTTTAATCCAATATTTTAGCAAAATAAATGGAATTCAAACAAAGTTAATTCATCTTGACATTTTACCATACGAGACTTCAGAATCTATATCAAATTATATTATTTATAGTTTAGTTAAATATAATCTTTTGGAAAAATGAATAGCGTTTTCGGCAGATAATACCAACGCTAATTTTGGTAGAGTTCGAAGGTTAGGTACCCGCAACATATTTAATAAATTAAATTCGAAAACAGGAACAGAACTGATAGGAATTGGTTGCCAATTCATGTAACACATAACGTCTCAAAAGCTGGCCTTGACTGTATGGGAATTGTCATTAAATCCACTTTTCTATTTACACCGTACGAAACGAAACCTTGAAAGAATTTTGTGCTTTCGTTGAATTGGAGCCCAAAAATCTTTTAAGACATTCAGGTACACGTTGGCTTTCGTTGTATCCTGCAGTCAATCGAGTGCTTGAGATGTGCCCCGCGTTAAAATCTTATTTTGAATCAATTCCTAACTGCCCTAAAATGCTGTTTACATTCTTCCAATCTGATTTAAGTGAAGCGTTCTTATATTTCGTCCATTCAATAACTTATGTATTTTTTGAGGAATCGAAAGAGATGGAGGCAGAAAAAAACTCAATTTTAGAAGTAATGACAATATTAAAAGATTTGAAACTTTTACTCTTAGTAACTTTAAAGTAAAAACAAAAATAAATGACCTTTTGAAAACTGGTCATTCAGAAGAAGCAAACAGTTTTAAATCGATTGCATCACATGCTATCAAAAATTATTTGAATATTTGGAAAAATGGAGCCTTCAATTGGAAGAGTTTTCATGTTTTTATTGGCTGACACTAAAAAATAGTTTAAAATGGAAAGATGTCGAAACTACAAGTATGTAGCTGCCTCCAGTTTTACACACGAAAATGTTTGAGGTACCTTTCCTCTATGAGGTCACAGGTGAGGTCTTCCTTTACCGCGTCGTCCCTTCAGGATGGATTTGAAGACTTTTCGGACGGGAGCGTTGATTTCGACTCATTTTACATGTTGTCTTAGCTACCTTAGGCAGGTAATTCGAACCATGCTGACTGGGTAGATGTCTATTGTTTATTTAAATTCTAAAAAAAGCTTTATAAATGATAGTAAATGTTTTGATGAATTTTGTGAATTGAATAACTTTTTTAAGGAGAATTCAAAAGATTTTAATTTCAATAAATCACTTTCAAGTGAAAAATGGGCAAATTTTTTTCAAAGTCTTATGTGATTTGAAACAATTTAAAGACTTACTTAATACTTTTTTAAGCAATTAACTAATATATTTATGTATATTTTGTTAATGTTGTACTTATTTGTAATTTTTAATCGTTTATGTTATTTTGAATAAAAATTTTTGTGTTTTTTTAAATTCAGAATGTTCTCTTTTTTTTTCCTCGAAGTTCTCTTTTTTTATAGATTTTAGAGCAAAATGTTCTCTTTTTAGAAAGGTCCCAGATGAACACCCTAACATCAACCTAAGTAAATATTTACTAAAAATGCTACTAAGCTTCCGTTATAGGGTATTGCAAACTAAGCCTAGACTGTGACAGTACTTACAGATAGGCTGCAGTCATACATACAAACATACAGACATACAGACAGATAGACAAACAGCATTGAAAGACACTCTGTTATAGTAATACCAAGATTGATTAAAATGTTGGGATAGAACATTTTCAGGAAACCAATATTTGCTTTTAAAGTGAAGAACAGAACATGTTCGTGAGAGGACTGTTCAATAAAAATCGGTGAGCGATTGTAAGTCAAAGAGAATGTCTTATTCAAAAATTATTTTATTTTATAACAATGTATACCTATGTCTGACGTACCATATAATATTTAGTCCAATCTCACATACTGTTGATTATCTGCTGACATCTACTCTGACAACTTTCAGCTAATTTGTTGGCGTAGTCAGGAGTATTTGATCTCCATATTTTTCTTTTAGCTCACGTATGAGTTGAACCATCGTTGTTAATTTTCTCCCGGCTATCTTAAGCAAATAAAAAAGGCGGTAAATTATGAAAATGCTTCATGTGCTGAGGGGTCCGAATCGGTTTATAGATATCAAACCAGCAGTGTCATACTGCATTTTGTTACAGTTATTATAACTTTCTTGCAGTTTCTGGATTTTCTCAGAACCTGATAAAGTAAATATAAATTGAATGTCATTTTTTTTTGAGAGATTGGAAATTAATCCGCTTCAATAGATCGTCATGAGGCGGTAGGTTGTAGATATCAGCCCAAGGAAGGCCACGCAATGTGAAGCGGATGAACCTGCGGTAGATAGCTTTTGTTCTTGTAGTGTGGGTATGGTGATATGGTGACCATACCTGGCTGGCATACTAAAGAAAGGGGTTACAATTCTACGAAGGACTTTGTTTTGGAATGTTTGAACTGTTTGGGCATTAATTTTCTTTGTGCATCTCCATAATTGGTTGCCATAAGTCCAAACAGGTTTCAGTGCTTGATTATAGAGCATCATTTTGTTCTGAATGGATAGAACTGAATAGCGTCCTATATTTAATACTTGACTCTTCGTCTTGCTTCTTTATGTGCGCTTTACATTTTAACTTAGCTTCTAACGTTATAGCCCGTCACCCTGCAGAAGTAGCATATGGTACACATTTCTTGTTGATGTAAATAGGAAGATTGTCTATTTTTCTATTTGTAAAGTTAATATGAGCAGATTTTGTCGCATTTGATACGCCATTTTTGCGTCCGATCTCCTACTTTGTTGACTGCATTTTACAGCTTGTATGTAACACACACAATTGTCAGATACTAATATGGAAGTGTCATCTGCAAAGGTAACCATAATGAAAGTAGCTATCATGGCATCGTGATCTGCTGGAATATCTCTGGAATCCAGCAAATAAAGAAACGGACCAAAGACACTTCCCTGCTTCGATTTTTCTCAATTCTGAATATTCTTGTTATTGTTCGTACTGCAACTCTTCATGTCAAACCTTATCGAAGGCCTGAGCAACATCTAAAAATACAGCTAAACTTAAACTGCTTAATCTCTTTTGAAGCAATTTCTCGGACACTTTTGCCATAACAGCTATAAGTGATATTGGTCTATAGGACTTTACCTCTGTTGGCGTATTTTTTGCTTTGGAATAACAATTACTTCAGCAGTCTTGCAATGACTAGGGAGATATTGTAGTTTGAAACAGGCATTAATTATAAATTGGAGTTTTTTCAAAGCTACGTGTGTCATTTCTTTCATTATTTGAGCTGCCATAAGATCGTACCCTGGGGCTTTTTTTATTTCAGAGTTTGTTCTTGCATAAACTTCTTATTTCTTAGGGAGACAAAGGGAATTTCCTTTTTATCCTCTTGATTAATAAACTCTGAATTTTCTTTCACAGCAGGCGGGAATGGTTTAAAAATGTTTGTCAGATGTTTTGCAAACAGGTTAGCCTTCTCTTTTGGGTTGCCGACCCATTTTCCGTTAGGCGCTTTAAGTGGTGGATCTTGTATCTTGTTTCCACAAAGAGTAATCTGTGGACGCATTTGTTGTTAAGATTTTAAGGAATCTAGTAAATGTATCATTTTTGAATATACTGATCCGTTTTTTCAGTTTCTTGCTAAGTCGATTGAAGATCTTGTGACTTGGATGTCATGTCATTTGGCACTTTCTGTGAGCTCATCTCTTTTCTAGTATTAACTCCTCCTTCAGCAAGGTGTTTCGTTTCTTTTCATCTACTGATCGTTAGCAGAAGTATTTTCCTCCGATGCCTGTTGGACATCAGCAAAGTTGAATTTTTGTTGATTTCCTTTTGCTTCCTTTTGTTTCCAATGAAGATCTAAGGTTTATAAACTTTTCAAGCCTCTCTCTGAATTCTGTTCAATTAGTTAATTTATATGTTTGTCTTGGGTTACTTTTTGTTTGAACTTGAGTTTCGTTAAGTGATAAAATCACTGGTATATGATCTGACTACAAGTCGTCATTACCTTCATCTGTAAAGTCGTCTGTTTTGACACATTTTGCTATGAAGAAGTCAATAAGATCAGGTATTTTATTGTATCTGTTGGCCAATAAGTAGGCGATTCTGAGGAAAAGAATTCGCAACTGTAGTTGCGTCCTACCTGAAGAAGCTTTTTTGTCCTTTTGTTGTTGTTAATCTAGATCCCCAGTGGGTGTGCTTCGTATTAAAATCAATAATAAAATTGTTTCCTAGCATTTTTAAGAGGTCTGTGTAATCCTCTTACGTATTGTTGTTACTTACATTTTTTTTAAATTTGTTATTTTAGACTTTTTATAATGTTTTAAGTTGTCTCTTAAAAGGACAGCCGAACCACCTCTAACTCTAGTTGGGTGAGGAGCATGGTAACGAATAAAGTCAGGAATTTTAAAATAGAAATTGGGTGCCTGAGAGAAATGTGTTTAAGAGACCAGGTATATATCAATATTTATAGGAATGAAACCATTTGTATTCCAGATTGCTCTTTTTAGAGTGTGTTAAATATGTAATTAATAATAAAAATATGCGATGTAGATAGTTCGTCATGTAACACATAAAACATAAAACAATAAAAACAAATAGTTGAAGTTATCTAAACCAAACGGAATGAAATTGCGAATTCGAAAAATGCTTAGTGTAGACAGACATCAAACAAATTGTGCATATGTGCATACATCGAGGGAAGATATTCTATCCAATTCAGAGAGCGATTCTTAATTATAAGTTCCAAATCAAGATACAAATTAGCATAAACTTTTGGAACAACAACAAAATTATGTTTGTTTTTAGGACAAGAATTGGTTTCCTGAAATTTTCGATCTCGAGTTTTTGATCAAACCTGACATTTCTGCGAGTTACTCAAAAAGTGGGATAATCACAAAAGCGAGATAATCACAAAAAGTGGGTCTGTTAATTCTGTCTGTCTGCCTGCCTGTATGTTCCATCGAACGATTTGTACTTTTATGTACTAAATGGAAGTATTATGATTGTGTCAAAAATTCGAGATAAAGCTAGATTCTAACGGTACAATCCTTAAAATTTAAAAAAAAGCTTTCCACATGGTGAATGTGCATGTGTCTGCCGTTTGTCCGTCTGTCTACCTGAGTGCCTTCTTGTAGCATTACCTTTAACCTTTTACGTTCACGGTAACTTCTGAGAAAATAAACAAATTTGGATTATTCTCTTTGAAAGCTTTTATCTGAAGTGGTACTTTGTTTAGCTTGGTTTTAATAGAAGCAGATTTGGAAAATATTGTTTATTTTATGCCGTTTTTAATTTTTTTCGTTCCAATAACTTGAGTAAAAATGCATCGATTTCGACGATATGATGTTTGGCTTATTCAGACTAGATCTCTATTGTTTTTGGTGTCAATCGGATTAGAGGCTTTGAAAACATAGTTAGTTTTTTGTAATTTTGCCATGTTTTTTGCGTTAACTATAACTTTTCAAATATTAAACTGAACTACAACTTAAGGCATGGTTCTGGTGGTAATCTCGGTATTGATTTTGGAAAAAAATAGCTATCCCGTATAGCACTTGTATTAATCCAATTTGTCAGAAAGAACAGATTTCAAGCAATATTTTATGTAGATTGCAAAACATAAAGAGGACCTAAAGCATGTAAATTTGCGCACAATAGAATGATGAGTTTTGAAAATAAACAGTTCTGTAACACAGGATTTTTCGATTCCGCACATATGTATTCGTACATATAAATTTTATACCTACATGAATCTAACCATAACAATGTCACCTATGTAACCAGTAACTAACCAGTGAGATCAAACTTTATTTTGAAAAATGATTGACAAGCTTTGCAGAACAATGACCCAAACAAAAAGAAAGAAGATTCAATCTCCATGCTTCCCAAGAAAGTCCTCCAACCAACAAATATAATTCCAATACAATCGGCGCAATAATTCAGGATTTTTATAAGAATACAACCAGCGGAACGGCCTGTCTACTCTTCATATGCAATAAATGTTACTTTGTTTAACAAGCATTTTCATTCTAAAGGAACCCTTAGGTGAGTTCGGAGTCGTCTCCTTACGAAATTTTGTGTATATCCTATCTCATAGGGTATACTAATTTTGATACATATTTTGTAACATAGAGAAATAATAATGAAGACGCCCAAAAAATTGAATATTTCGAACTATCCATGTCCGTCTGTCCGTCGGTTTGTCACCAGAACCTGGGCCTGCAATTTTGAGCTAAGAAGATGAGATTTGGTGCATAAGTTCATACGCTGTACAATGCCACGCCTACTTCGTGGGGCGTTTTCTTCAAAAAACTCAATATTGATTTTTAAGATCTCAGCAGAATCCATGAACTTTGGTAACAAATATAGCAAATAGTTACAGCCACGCCCACTTTTTTTATAAGAAGAAGCCATCAAATGATACGCACTTCATTGAACTTGAATTTAAACTTTCAGAATTCCACGCTTACTTTACTAAAAATGTGTTAGAAGATACGATCCATTAAAAACAGATTGAAACTTTCCCGTATGTTTTTTTTAATAGAAACGCTATATAATACATATAGATGAAGAATTGCATATGAGTGATTTATGTCGTCGAGATATTTCTTTGGTTTATTTTCATCGTCGCTTTCGAAATAAATATATATCGTGTTTTCAGAAAATTGTTTTCGCTATTTGCAAGCAAATACTTATTTATGACGATAGTGAAACTGCTATCGTGCAAAGACAATCGTCGAGACATAAGTGAAGTTAGCAGTGAGTCGACTAAAAGTTTACAGCTACTTCTTTGCATTTTCGTCAGGATTTCTGGTATATCCTTTTTGTTCATTACCTTGGTACAGTTTCTGTTCTGTTTGGATATGGTATGATCAATCATCTCTGTCCAATACATTGCACACATTTTGAGTGGTTATAGTATACCTAGATCAAAATTGGATATACATAATATGTAAAATACTGAACGGATTTTAAAGAAATTCGGGATCTACGAGAGGCGTTCGATAATTCCGTACAATCGTGAAGTTGGCGGTAACAGCCGCAAATTGACATTTATTTCATGTGATAACATTCTTCAAACTATGACATATAACATATTTGACAGATATGTCATTGAGTTTGTGTATGACAGCTATTGGAAGCAGACAACTTCTCGTATTTTTGCAAACATGGAGAAAAGTGGATTTCATGTAGTGATAAAACATTATTATTTGAAGAAGAAAACAGCTGTGGAAACCACAGCAAAGTTTGATAAACATTACGGGGACTCTGGACCGTCGCTTGAAATGATTTGCAACTGGTTCCGAAATTTCCGATCCGGTGATGTGAGCACAAAGGACGCCGAGCGTGTTGGACGCCCAATTGAGGTCAACACACCAGAAATGGTGCACAACATTTTAAAAAAATGTCGGCACGGTGGGTGCCGCTATTGCTTACTCTGCACCAAAAACACTTCAGTCATCGCAACAGTGAAATTGAACGAATTGCGCTACGAATTGCTTTCCCATCCACCATATTCTCCAGATTTAGCTCCTTAATACTGTTTTCTGTTTCCAAACATGAAGAAGTGGCTTGGAGGTATTTGATTCGCGTCAAATGAAGAAGTTATCGCCGCAATAGAGGCCCATTTTGCAGAGTTCGACAAATTTTATTACTCGGATGGCTTAAAAAAGTTGGAGCATTACTGGGCTAAGTGTATCGAGATAAAATGAGACGAAAAAGTTCAAGAATAAAATTGATTTTTGCCGAAAAACCATGTCTTCTATGTTATTGTACTGAATTATTGAACGCCGCTGGTAAGTTTGCTCGGGCATGTAGACATGGAGTGCAGATACGATTTGGAGGTGGGGTTACAATAACTAGCACTAGGAAGCTCTTGAAAATGTTTTTTTTCTCATAATGTTCTTGTAATCGCTCTACCCGTGACCTTATTTGTATAAAAGTAATAAAAAAAATATATACATACTATAGTACACCTCCATAATATATCCGAGTGTACTACAGCTTCCCATACTTTTTTCGTTTTGCTAATGATTCTCATTTATAGTTCCAGATTCAACGACAAAAAAAGACTGGTAATAATAGTTCAATAGATTACACAGCAATGCTAAGCATTCAACCACAGCCAAATTCTTTACCCATTCGGTATATCTATCCACCGATAAACTTAGAGCACAAAACGAGTCCTGGATCACCAATATGAACAGCCTGCGGCGCGAGAGAACTTAACGCACGACCGAAATAGAAACACTCACTCTTTTATTTCGCTATAACCGTAAAATCCGAAAGTAGAACAAATTCGGCTTTTTCGGCTTGTGAGAGAGGTACATACATATCCATGCATACATATACATATGTAGCTGCGCTGCGCTATCAAAAAATGACACAACGAATCGTTAGTTCTTTGTTAGGTCTTCCCACTCCGACTCTGACAATCTAAGTTTCATTGAGGGCGGAGGAGGAGAAGGACGCCGTCCACATCGAAGAGGAGGTGAACCGAAAACAAACGATTTCTCGGTATAATTTTATTAGGAACCTTCTGTTAGGTGAACCAAATGTTGAAGGATATGCTTCCCTCTATGTAACATCAAGAAAGAGGTACCATTAGGGTATGTACGTGTATGTTTGTTTTGAGCATGTGGGAAGGCGTGGAGAAAGTCAATATGATAATATCCCTCATTTCACAAGAAGTTTTGTCATTCCTATTACCTTGGATATCTGCAAAATAGGATCTAAACAGCTGAGTCAGCTGCTCGTATAAGGACTTGCAATCAACGGCTGATGGCTTTTGACAAAATCATAGCAGAATGTCCTTTTCCCCCTTTTTTTCTTCAGAAAGTCCTTCATCGCCACCAAAGGAGGGCGTGTGTGCTTCTTCAGGTATCGACGACGTTTGAGTGGGTAGCATGTGGGTAAGCTACTCATACGTAAGTGAGTATTCAGTATGAGGGGATATTTCATTTAAAAAGTTTTTCCAGGATAACTCACACAAACATACACACATCTATGAGAAAACTTCGTTTTCAGAAGCTTGGAGGCAGGGGTACGCAAATGTGGGGGAATTTTCGCATCCTTATTGAATTGCTTCGGGATATGTTCCTTGTATTGGTATTCGCGGGCAACATGTGCACTGGTACCAATAACGATAAAAGAAATGACTTTCTGTGACAATGTATCTCGACAGTAGGTAGAGAGTCATTTCAGATGATTTTCAATGTTGGCTGAAGGCAGCCAACCTGCCCGCCTGCCTCCCATATGTTGTCGTATGACAGTTTAAGTTGTATAACGTCTTAGGTCAAAGTGGCATTAGCTAGCAAAATGGGTTGCGACGAGTATGCGAGTAGATACATATGTATAGGTTATGTATAATAAACGTTATTATGGGTGGAGTTGAGGGTATTTAGTGTTTTATTTGACTTAAAATAAAATAAGTTTCACAATTATTCGGTTTTTATGCAAAATTGATCGAATTCGTATGCAAAGACTCTGAGTTCAACAGTTTTCGTAGTACGTGGGATTTGTTTAAATGCAAACTTGTATACAGATTACATCTGTGTATTTAAAAGTAGCATTGCCACTGAAAAATTAAAAAAAAATCCAAAAATGATGAAGTCTCCTGGCATTGCACAACGTAAACGATTCTACTCTAGATGAGAAATCTAAGCAAGCGTCGCGCTACATGTAAATTGTTACTGAAGCCGGACATAGTTGTAGGTATCACTGGACCCATTGGCAGATACGCCAAATAAATTGAGATAACTTGTCATCTTCCTTGCACGCATTTCTCTTCGACAATTTTGGCAAATGCGGATGTCAGGTGCCTCCAAAGCTTCATTATGTAAGCTCCAGTTGGTTCTGTGAGTAGTTTCTGGGATATCCATGTGATATTACAATGAACCTACTTTTGATTAGTTACCCTGACAAGAAACACAATACATACAATTATTAAAGAAGCTAGAACATTTATGCTTAATTTTTTAATAATAATGTTCATAATTTTATTAATCTTTGAGTTATTAGAAAGTTTATAGAAAACTGACAAAATTTCATTTTGGGAATTGTAAGGAATGGGACTCGCTAAGGGGCAAGACGGGAAATTATTTTACATCAATTATTCTGGCATGTAATGAGTGCAGATGTGAGTTTATTAGTGGAAACCAGCGCTGCAACTGTGCTACCGGCCTTTTTGCATACATAGGTAACCTTCTTCTAATTGTGAATCTAATCAGCACTAAAAGACGTATCGACTGAAAGACAATTCTTAAAAGTCGGCGACTGGGAAAAATCGGCTACCGTCAATTCCGGGGAACGTGGTGGCCAAGAAAAGTCTGCATTCTTCGAAATTAATGGTTTTCCGAAAGTTGTGCGCAACATTGAAGCTCGCGCAGTATGCGAAATTACACCATCTTGCTGTAACCACATAAGTGGATTATTAGTAACAGCTGACATACAAAAAGTTTTCAGTCATTGTCTGGTATCGGTCGCCTGTGATGGACACACTATGATCACAGTGATCCTCAAACAAATATGGTCCAATTATTCTTGCTGACGTTATATTGCACCAACCTGAACAGCGAAGTGGATGCAACTGACGCTGGTGAACTGCTCCTGGATTCCCCGAAGCCCAAGTCCTGCAGTATTGTTTATTAACAAACCCGTTAAAATGAAAATGAGCGTCATCGTTCACGGTGAGTGTGTGAATAAAATTATTGTTTTGTCTGACAAAATCTTGAAGTCTATGAGAATATTCAAGGGGCTTTGTGGATTTTGTAGCTTTTGTGGTTTTTGTATGGAAAAGGTGCAGCATTCTTTGCTGTGATGTTCTGGAATACCCAAGCTACGATGAACGTCGCCCGGTGGATGTTATTACATTTTCAGCTGTTCTTCACACGTTCAATCGTGGCTGTAATTTGAATTGTTCGCGGTTCTGTAACTGATCCTTGTGCTCAAAAACGTTGCATTATTCGACTTAAGCAGATCACAATGGACAGTTTGCAGTATTAAAATAACGTCGATATGCACACTGAGGTCCAACAATTGACTGTTGATTTACTAAAAAGAATTCAACCACTTGCTTTCGTTGCTCCACAGTAAAACTTTCCAACAATAATTGCAAGGGTTCACTTAAAGTTATTCTAAAAAGAAAAGATTAAAAGTTCGTGATTTCTGGCCCACCCTGCCTATAAGCGTACGCAAAAATGCTTCTCCCTAGCTAAAAATTCAAGTCCCAGAAATTGGTGAAATGCAGACTGATGGGCATGGCTAAATCGATAAATCGATAGCTTTTGATTCTGATTTCAAATGTACAATACATAGGTATGTACGAGTATTTACTTTTGAATGACTGTCGTTATTATTTGTATGTATGTATGTATGTATGTTTATTCAGTATTCTCATTTACAGAATTCATTCAACTTACATCTAAATTAACAGTTTGCTTAAATTTATGAGAATAGTTAGTGGCACACCAAATACCACATTAAATTTAGCAATTACATAGTGGGGTGACTAAAAGAAAAAATAGCGTTTTACAATAGGTTATATTTTACAAAAACAATTATAGAAGATAAATTATTATTTAATTAACAGCCAGAGAGCAAAACAAATTTAATATCAAGTAAAGTTGTGCAACATAATTTCGATTTCATTCATATCATACACAAAAAGCCACGACTTAATTCTTTTTAAAAACAGAGACAGATTCGTAATGTTTTGTATTGTTTCAGGAAGTTTATTGAATAACTTGCGTGATATTACAGAGTAGGAGTTTCTATAAAATGTAGTCCGAAAACATAAGTATAGAAAATTAAGAGAATTGGTCCTCAAGTTAAATGATCCAATAATGGGACTTTGCATATAACCACTTCGTATAAAAAATATTTTTAAAACCTTATAGTAAAAAAGGTGTCGTACAGGCAAAATTTGTAATTTACGAAAAAATTCCATTGAATGAGCAAAACGAGTAGAATTGCAAATTTTTCTTACGGCACACTTCTGCAGGACAAGCAATTGTTGCAATCTTTTATGGTAAGCACCTCCCCAACAACATATACCATATTCTAACCTCGAATTAAATATACCGTAGTATACAGATTTTAATAAAGCGCTGGAACAAAATTTTCTCAGACTGTTAGACACCGAATTGTTGAAAGAAAATACTGTTTAAGATTCGAAATATGTTCGGTCCATTTAAGTTTTTGATCAATTGTTACTCCTAAATATTTCAAGAATTTTCGGTACATGCCGCATTTGGATTAAAAAGGGTCTGAGGACTTAATCTCAAGCAATTTTCGCTAAACAACTTGAATCTTAAACAAACAGGTGAATGAAAGCTTATTTCAATGTTACTCAACTCCTTTGCGTCAAGGCTGAAAAACATGACTTTAGTCTTATTACTTATACAAAGTTCATGTACCGCAAACCACAACCTTAGTATATGGACATCATAATTCATGTCTGAAACTAAATTTAATGGATTTTCAGAATCATATCCAATTGCAAGATCATCAGCGAAAGCCTTAACATTCTCAACAAATGGTTGTTCAAAAAGAAAATTAATGTATATTAAAAAGAGTACAGGACCAAGCACTGATCCCTGAGGTACACCCAAATTAATATCCTTCGAGTCGCTTAGAACATTATTCACATTAACTTTTTGAGTTCGATTACTCAGATAAGAAACAAACCAATTATAAATACAACCTCGAAAACCAGAGTTGTACAGTTTTTTTTTTAAAAGAATGCTATGTTTAACCATATCGAACGCTTTGGTTATGTCAACGAATAGTGCACCACAACATTTTTTCTTATCTAGACCTTTTTGTATAAAGGAAAAAAAATCCAACAGAGCATCTTCTGTTGATAACCCTGATCGAAAACCATATTGTAGGGGACTAAAAAAATCTTGATTTAACAAAAATTGCAAAATCCTAGTTTTAATGATTTTTTCCAAGACTTTTGCTATTGAGAGTAATAATGAGATTGGTCTATAGTTATTTCGATCTTTTTTGTTGCCTTTTTTAAAGAGAGGTATAATTAATGCACTTTTCAGATCATCTGGGAAGATGCCTGAAAGAACACTCAAATTAAAAATGTATGCTAGAACGTCAACTAAATTCAAAGCGGTTTTTTTTAACCAAAGTTCAAAATACCATACTTACCACACGAGTTAGTATTTTTGAGAGAGTTTATTGTTTTCAAAATTTCTAGACCAGAAATGGATTCGAAATAAAAGCTATTCCTATTAAAGGCCAAGATCTGTGCAGCAACTGCAAGATAAAGTACAACTACTAGTAGGTGTGTTTTTACCAACTGTTGCAAAGTGTTCATTGAAAAGATTATCTATGATTAACATCTTTACTATCTACTTCAAGTGATATGTTTTTAGAATTGTTTTTAACTTTTCTATTTAACATGTTGTTAATAACTTCCCACTCATTTCTGGAATTGCCTACCGAACTTCTTATTTTATTATGGTAATAATTGTCTCTACATAATTTGATCTCATTGTTAACTTCTTTACACATTTTTTTGAAACGTAATTTTAAATTTCTATTGTGCGGATGCTTGTGACATTTATTACGCAATTTGTTCTTGACATAAATTTTTTTAAGAAGACGATTATTTATCCATGGTTTTAATTTTGATTTTATGTTCTTATGGATAGTATAGGTTGAACTACTGATATAACTTTTAAACTTTTCAGAAAATAAGTGATACGCCCTGGAGGGGTTTTCCTCAGCGTATATTTTTTCCCAATCAGCATAAAGTAGTTCATGATTTAATTTGGAAAAATCAATTTTAGTCGCCCGGTGATCAGATACAGATTTATTTTGCAATGTGTTTTTTACAGTTTTTAAAAGTATACCCGTCATGCGATGATCTGTAATACCCAGATCAAAGACAATACCTTGACAATCGTTCTGAGATATACAAAGTACAATATGTCCTATAGACAATTCTACAGTTCAGCCTACATAAATTGAGTGTATTTAGTACTTTACTTTCCAAAAGTCATGCTCTCTTATATCCTGAAAGAACAAAAAAAAAAAAAAAAACTCACAATACGATTCTCAATTAGGGATCGACATTAATTACTGCTAATTACCAATACAGAATCAACCACATAAAATATCAATTTCCGCAAGTAGACCCAAAAATAGTGTCGATCTAGCATAAATTATGGCCCACAAACAAGTAATATTCTTCAGGGATGGCTAGGAGTGTTGGAATCAAGGGAAAAGAACTTTATTTTGGCAAAACTTTTCTTATTTTCTTTTCCATATGTCGCACTCCACGTGTGTGTGTGTGTATGTACGACTCTTTGTCACACGGATCATTAAGAAGCAATTAGTATTAGGCAGTATGATAATAATTTTTGGTTGCCTATTTTGGTTCGTGCATCATCCTCAACCCCATTCACAATTGTATCTAAACCTCGATTCATATGAGAAGGGTTGTAATAATCCATGTACTTTGACCCATACCATTGCTGTCTGTAGGCACTTTTATGATGTCAGATGTAATGTGTAGAGTCATAAACAGACTGCAGCATGAGTGTTGGGCATAAATAACGTTGCTCATTATCCTTTCGGAAGGTGGAAATGTGAAAAGTTTTTTGACATTATAAATTTATGAGTAAATAACTGTTTGTCCTTCCAATCCATTCCCTTTTATCATTAGAGAAGAAAAACCAGCTATAAATAGTGGAGTTCTGAGGAAAGGTTGTAGATTTATCAAGTTAATGTCTAGAGCAGGCAGTCCTCAAGGGTTCTTAAACAAAAAAAAAAAAAAAATTAACATCCGAACAGTTCATTTCTAAGGTTACCGAGGAAAGGCTGTAGGCCACTGGCGGATTTGAATTACCAGCTGCCCACTTGTTAGGGTAATCGGATGTGGACTGTATATAACGGAATTTTGCGCACTCACATCTGGTGAGGCTGAAGGTAAATTTTTTCTTTTCTTTTTTGGTTTTGGATTTTTAACTCCAGGCACCCACATTTTTCTTTGATGTTTTTTTTTTTTTTTTTTTTGTTAAGATTAACCTTCAGCGAAAAGCATTCACCCTTTTAGTAGATAATTCGTTGTTGTGGGTTAGTTTAAATTCTCCAGTGATTTTGAGATTCGTAAAAGTTGATTACGTGCTATGAACTTGAAATATAAATTTGAATTGTTGAAGGTGTTAAACACATTCATTGCCGGAAGAGTTTAATTTTGCTAATCACTGTCATAAAGTTAAATAAGTGCATACTAACTTAACCCTTATTCAGTTCCCAAAGAATTCACAGAAAATTTAATTTAATTGTTACTAAAAAAAAAAAAAGTTGTGCAATTGTGCTCACAATATTTTTATCATATTTATTTTGTCTTTTTTTAAGCTTAACAATATTTTGTTGGCAATGCATACGAGTATATATATATATATATATGTAGCTATTTAATTTTAAATAAATCATTTTGTAATTGGAATAAACCTTTTTGCAATTGAATTAATTAAATTATTGTCAATATTTTTCCGTACTGTTATTTTATTCATATCTTAATTTTGTTTTCTCGCTAATTCGCGGAAAAAGAGAAGGCGTATGGTCGTACCTGAAGGGATTAGATTAGGTTAGGTTGGAGGGCTGTGTATCTAGAAAGGTGCTTACACGGAGGCTTTTTGCTTCATCATGGTTCCCCTTGGGTTATGTTACCGCATCTAACACTATTTAAAGTTGGATGTTTCCTACTCGAACCAGCGTGTGCTCTTTATGAATCCCGTTAAGTCCATCAGCGATGCATGTGCCAATTCACCAAGTTCTCCGAAGAGTCTGTTTCCCATATAGAGGAGACGACGGTTGTGGAGATTTGGGCAGCCGCAGAGCTCATCCTCATCTTGACAGCTTCTGCAGTAGTCCGTGGAGTTTATACCCAGCAGCTCAAGATGCGGATTTCCTTTTTTCCCATAACTAGTAAGCATTTGGTTCTCCATTCATTTAGTTGATCCTAAGATTTATTTTCTCTTTCACTACACTAATAGGGATATCTATTTGTGTGTGAGAATATTCTGTGCCTAGTGCTGATCTTTTTCTGGCTAGTTTATCAGCTACCTCATTCCCTTCTACATCACTATGTTCGGGAACGCAGCAGAGACTGACCTTACATACTGTCCTAGATCTTATTATCTCGCTGTCCAATGCCTTGATTGCTGTCTGACTATCCACAAAAATTGCAACCCGAGATAGATTTATTTTCTTTGTGCGGATTGTCAACCTTGCTCTATCAATGGCAAAGATTTCAGTGTGAAATATACTGCCTTCATTTGAGAGTTTGTATGAGTCTTTAAGGGTTCGTAAAGTACTCCTACTCCGGTGACCCTTCAGTGTAGAGTTGGATGTGCTGTTTATTTATTATGTTTGCTATTCTTGTCTTTTGGGAATAAGGGTGGAGTAATTTTGATTGAAATCCTGGTATGGAATAACATAGTCTGAGTTCCTGATGGGGTTAACAATTGCATATCTATGAAGTGTAGATGCGGGACCGTATGAACTTTGTTTCCAAAGACCAAGTGCTGTAAGACGGATTGCACTTTTGCCTGATAGGCCCTTTTTGTACTCCTGAAAGGTGAAGTATTCTTTCTAACCCTGCTTGTGGTTTTGATTTCAGTGCTCCTATTACTCCTATACTTGCTAATCAATTTTTCCATTGCATTCCACTACACTAGTGCTCCGTAGGTGAATATGGGTCTAATGATCGCTGTATACGAGTACATCCAGTGGATTATGCATTCCCCAGCGTTTACCGAAGGTTTTCTTGTAGAACGCACATAGTGCTTTTTTCATATGTTCCTCTGTATTCCCTTTCTTCATTGGAGAGCTTTCCATTAAGTTTTGGTAGGTTGAAATTTTTTATTTCCCTTCTTCTGGTGAATAGGACCAGTTCAGTCTTCTCTGAGTTGACCTGTAGTTCATTTGATTCCGCCCATGAGGAAAGATCCTTTACTACCGATTCAATAATACTGCTTGTGATTTGCAAATGCTTGCATTAACCAGGATTGCAATGTCATCTGCATATGCTACCTGTCTTTATTCTTTTGTTCTTTAGAGTTTTCAGAATTTTGTTCACGACAAGACAGGAGGTGAGGTGAAATGACACCTCCCTATGGAGTACCCCTCGCAACTGTTCTCTTTATTGAACTGTCGCCTATTTGTGAATTAATAACTCTGCTATTAAGTATTGTTTCAATACATTCCGTAACCATTGTCTTAGCTTCGATTTTCTCCAGTGCCGCTTTAGTAGATTCTGTTTTCACATTATTAAAAGCTCCTTTTATGTCCAGGAATAGAGTGTTTTCTCTATATAGTGAAGCCTTTTCTCTATGTTAGATAGATCTTCATGTAAAGCTGTCTCCACGTATTTACCTTTTATTTAAATAATGTGTGACCGAAAATATCGAAATAGGCCTTAATATATGAGCTTAAGACCATACACTATAGTTTTAGGTAGGTATGGTCCACCTTGTAGGAGTGCAGTACTCCTTTTAGCATGACTGTGCTCCTTTTGTACTCCTTTTCAGCTTTTCGTACTCCTTTTACTCCCATTTTAATAATTTTGCGCATTAAAAGAAAATTAACCACAAATGTGCACACCTCTCCAAGCAAGCTAAAAAGAACGGAGGCAATAGACGGCTAAATATCGTGTTTGTTTGAAAGCACACCGATACTAACTTCACTGTGTAATTAGTCACAGCAGACACACGGGGAACGAGTACATACAAAATGTTATCTAAGCTATACATGAGTCGCCTTTACATTTATTGAAAGAGTGATAGTGTATGTATGTTGTATGAAAATGTTACAAAACATGTCCTTAATAGAGCTCATATTTTTAAGGTTAAGTAGAAGCGAACATCTGTCCGACATTAAATTCTGTTGATTTTTTACGCTAAAAAAAATAGTATACCTTCCCGTAGAAGAACACCCTGTATAATAACCCATTCAATATGATTTAATAAACTTGCAAAAATAGTTATTGCAATAAGTCAGGCGTCGATGTTTTAAAAATTAGGCACAAGTTAAGATGCCGTTAATTAAACTAATGTCTATACTGATATTAGCAAAGTATCGACTGATTACTATCGATATCAAAATGATTGGCATCAAAAATGATTGGTATCGATTTTGTTATCATGTAGTATTTAAATGTCCCATCAGCAGTATCGGATTCTGAAGGGGTATGGAAATACATACTCACGTAATGTCGTCCGAGCAGAATGGTTTGGATTGCGATTGAGAGAAGGCCATTGATAATTATTATAAATAGGGTCTGGCAGAGACCTGTGAGCCCAGGGTTACAACAGCATTAGTTGAGTGCGTCTTATATATAGTAACTTGTATCGACCGATTACTAAAAGCTTACTCGTACAGTCCATTTAGAGACAATGCTACCAACACCAAAAGCTGAAATCTTGTTTACGAGGGCGCTACTATGCCATACTCTATCGAAAGCTTTGGAGATTTCAGAGGCAACTTCTTTACATTCACCGTGTTGTTGAATGCATTGATTCCACTTTTCGGACGGGCGTACCATTATTTTTCCTGTGGAATGGTATTGGCAGAAACCATCCCATAAGGTGGTAGTTGATAATGCCCTTGATGACCTTTGAAAGCACTGATCTTACAGTAATAGATCGATAGTTGTAAGTTAAAGTTGTATCCCCATTTTGGGAATTAGCTATACGTCCGCAAGTTTTCATCTATCTGGAAAGATACCTATAGAGTAAGGCATCTGGAGGAGCCTTCATAGAGGTTTTGCCAAGGTAGAAAAACGCCTTTTCAAAACAAGAATTATTAGGTATACCTAATTGAGGATTGAGCTATTGACAGTGTTCGGAAAAATACTTGTCCAAAAGAATGTTGAACCGATTTCAGAAGAGGTGGAGCGAATATTCCAGCCTGTAGGTTAGCTTTTTCTTTTGAGTTCGTGATATTTTTATTATTGTAGACAAGAGTTAGTGTATGAAGCAATATACAGTATTAATCTTTAAGTCCAGCATTAATCTTTTTCGCTGAATTACAGGTTATTTCAATTGAAGTGTAACCAACTTCAGACTGATGTATCTTTGCAACGTCAAATCGAAATATCAAACGTTATTCAGCGTTTATTTGTCATTCAATTGTCTGTCAAACGCAATTTGAGAAATAAACAACACCAACCGAAACTATGGACTTGCCAACGAAACGTGATTCACTGATTGTACTTTATTTGAGAAATAAATCGACTTCGGCTATACGAGTAGTTCGTGAGTTGAGTGAATCGTGTCTTCGTCTACCATACCATAATACTACATCGGGATACCGGCACAGTAAATAAAAAATACAGTGAAGGCTGTCGAGCGACTGCGACCAACGTGAACGAACTGCGAACATGAAGAAGGTGAGAAGCAAATTGACGAGAAATCCACGTTGCAGCGGAAACGCGATGGCAAAAGAGGTTAGTATGTCTGCTACAAGCATGCATCGCCTTTTACAGAATAAGCTAACGGTTAAGACGTTAAAAGTACAATATAAAAGGTTCAAGAACTTGCAGTTGCTCACAAAACAATGCGGCTGCAAAGATCGAAGTCGATTTGAAAAATTGCGTGTTCACTGATGACAAGGTATTCACTGTGCAAGAAGTCGCAAAACAAACAAAACGATAAAATTTGGTTGACTAAACGCTCTGCTATGCATTTGGATCAATTGCGGTCATTTCGTCGTTAAAAAACAGCGTTCGTGATGGTTTGGGCCGGAGTAACTGAGAGTGGACGCACTTCGCTCGTTTTTGTTGCCGGCGGAAGTGAAAATTAACGCCTTAGTTTATCAAGAATTTATTTTGGAAGGTTGTATAAAACCATAACAAAAAAAGCAGCTTGATTTTCCAGCAGAACTCTGCACCCGAACACAAAGCCAAGACAACTCAGGCCTGGCTTTGAGAAAATGTTCCTGACTTCATTTTGATTGCAAATCTTTCGTCATAGGGGACATTCTGGACAGCAAGGTCAGCAACAACGAAATACGAAAGTATTGAAACCTTGAAACGTACACTAGTCCCCGAATAGAACAAAATTCCGCAGAGTGTCATTCGAGACTCATGCCATGCGTTGGACCAAGGTGGACATATTTAAAATTGAGTGATTGTATTTTCAAAAGAATTTTTTCAGAGATAATTGTATTTTTCTATGGTACACTTCAATTGAAATATCCTGTATATACACACTGGTATATCTAATGTAGCCTTCCAACCATTAATAAATTATACATTCAAAATTTAAGACGTCTATTAGCATCTTTTGCTTCTGTGTTCCTTATTTGGTCTATCTGAACTTAACAAAAAATAAATTATACCAAATAAATCCGATGAAATAAAATCTGATGATGTACTTAATGGCAAACCATTGTTATAATTTGTGTCAGCGTTTTTTACAATTATAAACGACTGGGTGGTGGCAAGTGATAATTACCAATATCCCTAATTAATGCAATTCGCTGATACATAAAAAAATACATCTAACCTAGCATTAAGTCTAATTTACTAATTGATTTAATTTAATGTAAAACAGTGAATTTTCTCTGCCGCTTACATCCCCTTAAGCTTCATTAGAAAAACGATGACATCCATACATATGTATGTACATACCTACCCCCGTCCATCCCGACCACCCTCAATTTCCAATTGAATTGAGTCCATAGGCAAAATTTTGTATAGCTATGTATAAGTAAATGGTTGAAAGACTCCAGAACATCTAATAGCTGCACCATTGTAGTTTAACCCCCGAATCGTTTATTCGAGGGGAGCAAACTATGTTCAGTCAATTTATGCGGTAATTTAATAAATGTTAATTAGCCAATAATTTTATTGGCCGAGCCGGCATATGACTGTGATTATTTCACCAGGGTATAGTATTTAAATGGCCCCGCATTAGGTCTAGGTCTGTATGTACATACATACTCCCATATGCTTCATATAATTTTCAATGTCGTAAGTTATAAGGAGGAAGTGGTGGAAATCAGCGTTAGACGGTATTCGTGTTCTAATTTCCTTTGCTTTGAATTCTATATGATGAAGCAGGAGATTGTTGGTGCGATGTAGGTATTCGTAGCATGTATACAGTCGCATTTGTACTTTAAATCGTTTCCCAATTGAATTTGATTCTTGATTGTTGTCAAAAACGGATCAGCTTAGTGAGTGAATGGATTTCTGTGGTGAGTACGAGTATGCAGTGTTGCCATATGGTTAAAGAATTTCCTCCTAAAAAATTTCAAAACCCACCTTTAATTGATGAATAAATGTTTGATTTACTATAGATAAAGACATCCAGATGCAGTCGGTGATATTATATATACAGACAGACAGATGAACAGACAGGAAAACAGACATACCGAGATACAAACGGACAGTTTTTAAGTTTTTCTCTAGTAGGAATACCAAGAATTCGCAGTCGAAAATATGTAAAAAACCAATACAATAAAAGTAAAAAATAAACATACTGAAGATCTTCGATCCGCCTAGGTAGGGCAGACCCTGTGCTAAACCCTGGATCCGCCCTTGGAGTGATTTACAATGAATTTGAATTGTTAAAACCCATATCAAGGTAACCTACACAATTCATAATGTCGGTATACAAAATCTTCCATCTCGTGCCGCGGTTAAGAAATTGATGGAAAAATTCGATCGAATCGGTTCAGAGTTGGATGCGCATCGATCAGTGCGTTCTCGTAGTGACCGGTGACGCGAAAATATTGCCGCAATGAGTGCCAGTGTTCATGAAAATACGCCAAAATCCATTCGCCCTCGTTCTCAGCAATTAAACTTTTCCTACAACCCGACGTAGCGTATTTTAATAAAAGATTTGCATCTGCATGCCTTCAATATCCAATGGACTCAGAAATTTGATTCAGCACAGCATGAGCAGGATCGTGACTTCGTTGAGTGGGTCTTAGAGAACCACCGACTTGATGGCGATTTTTCGAACAAAGTCATGAAGCTCACTTTCAACTTACTCGTAATAGCAAACAAAATTGTCGCATTTGGGATCATGAAAATCTACCGGCTATTCACGAACAACCGATGCATCTACAAAAAGTCACTATTTGGTGAGATTTTTAGATCGGCGGCGTGATTGCGCCGTACTTCTTCAAAAATTTTCGTGGTGCTGCTGTAACAGTCAATGGTGAACGTTATCGGGAAATAATAAAAAAAAATATTTTTGGGACCAATTGAACTATGTATGTTGATGTGGTTTCAACAAGACGGTGTCACCTCTCACACAGCGTGAGAAACAATGCAGTTATTGCACACAAAGTTTCCCATCTGCGTCATCTCTTGTTTCGGCCACCAAAATTGGCCACCAAGACCATGCGATATCACGGATAGGTGATTTTTTTTTTGTCTTTGGAGGTATGTGAAGGAAAGGCCCCAAACGATTCCAGCGCTAAAGGACGAGATTCGACGTGTTATTTATGAACTATTATTTTATTTATGCCGAAAAGTAATGGACCCAAGAATCAAGAGGGTGGAAATCATTTTTCACATTTAATGTCAATGTCTCAGCATTATGTATATATATTTTTTTCCGAGGGTCCGGTTTAATTCTTGAAAGACACTATTGAAGTTAGAAGTAGGGCCATCTTAGTTGGGCATCGAAAGTCATAGCTAAGTATTTGGCCGTGTTTGCATAGGGTACTTCATTTCTACTGATATTAACTCAATCACTTACAAGAATTTATATATTTCCGCAGTTTGTTCGCCGCCTCTTCAGCATTATCGTGAATTGATATAATGCGTGTGTCGTTAGCAAAAGTAACTAGGCTAGCATTGGTCCCAGGACAGTGCCTTGTGGTACACCTGCCTTTATTTCCTTTAGGTCAGTGAATTAATTGTCATAAATACGGAAATATCTCTCTGTAGTGTAAGATTTAAGGAGATCTCTTTTGAGTTTTCATTCTAATCCTTGGTGCTATACTTTATCGAAGGCTTGTGCTACATCTGGAAAAATAGCTGAACAAACCTTTTTTCGTTAACAGTGCCTTTTCTACAATACTCACTATTCTATGCACTTGTTGAATAGTAGAGTGCTTCTCTCCAAGTCCAAATTGATGGGGAGACACGAGCTGGTTTGATTATTATTATGATTTCTTTTCATTTGGTGATTTATCGGCTTCCAGAATCATAATCACTTCTGCCACCTTCCATTGTCTAGGAATATACTTAAGTCTAAAAGCCATTAATTGCATGTAATAGTATTTGCTAAGTTATCAAGTCTTAACCCGGTGATTTTTTTTGCATTTAAGGTATTCTTGATTTTGTTCTTTAACTTTTGTAATGTTATCTGAACATTATATTGACATAAAAATATCAGCAGTTTATCAAAAGCCAATGTATTTCATTTGAAATTTAAATTGTAACCTTCAATTGAATCATCATTTATATACGAGTATGTACATACATTCTGGTATTTTCTTTTCTCTAGGTTGGTGTCTAGATACTACCTACGTCTTTTCTACTAACATTTTTAAATCACACTTCCGTCATACATACCAAATTTTCAAATTTCAAATCAGAATACCCCTAATATGGTAACACTGTGAGTATGAGTAGTTGTAGTTAATTGTTTTTCAGTGAACGACGTCTAGTGGTCCTTTTGTTGTCATTTACGTTTACGTACCATAGCCGTATGTGACAGCTAAATTTTATTACTGGTTTAAGAACATGCCTGGCATTTGGTAATAAAACAAACGACCCGTAATTGTGTAGGACTCGATTTTAAGGACTTTTACTTGTAAAATGTTGGGTTAGGTGTATGGGAGAGCAAGTGAGATTTTGCAGCAATAGCTTTAATAAATTTGCTTTGTTAACAATTTCTAATTCTTCTGTTCTATTTCTCATTTCGGAAATATCCTCATGAGTACATTTTTGAGAGTAAGTTCTACATACAGCTCCAAAAATGCAAAAGGGAATACATAGAAATATTGAAGAAAACATCGTTTTCCAAAAACCAATGGCCAATGCATGCACTTCTTAGCCGGGCTTTTTTTTTAACCTATCATTTTTTATGCGTATATTATATATACGAGTTTACGAGTACATAGGTGTCTTACTTTTTCAAGCAGGTGAAGTAAGGGGAGAGAAATATAGGAAATTTGGAGAATATCGCAGTTGAACAGAACCGATTTTGAGAAGTTATTCAAAACCAAAATTCAATTCAGTTTCCAATATTTTTTTGAGTATTAAATTTAAAATTTAAAATGTTTGTTCTTTTTTTTCCTTAGCTACCATAGTTCAACAGTTAAAGCGTAAAAACTGATGACAGCTTCACACCCAATTTTTTGTCCTTCAAATGGGGGTAGCGGCTTAGGGGGTGGAATTACAACTACGAGTATATGCGTACTATAAGTACTCTTACTGGATTTCGTAACTAAAGTTAATTGAAATCTCCTTTTCCTTTTATCTTGTCTTAGGATTGTCGAACCTAGAACCAGATGCCTGTTGATTTTATTTTTCAATAGCTGGAGATTAAAAGCTTCTCGAACTTAATATGTCTACCAAGAGTGAATTTCAAAGTTTGCTTGTCCTATAGTAGAAGGACATTTTGATAGAGAGAATTATTCCATTGAAGTCTTCGGAAGATTTACGGTGGTAGTATCTCCACAATAAGTATAAGTCTGCTACTAGCCTTCGATGAGCCATAGGTAGGAGATTGGATGTAATTTCTGGATCATCTATTAAACGAACTGCTTATCGCTGTACGCTGCCAAGGAGATAAAGAAATCATTTAGGGGCCGAGTTCTATACTTAAGAACAATGCTTAAGTCGAAGCCACGGTCAAACTTGTGCTCCGTACAGAAAAAAAGCTATTTCGCTGAAAGGTACACATCTCTTTGCTCTAAGCAGGTTTTCAATGCATTGATGTCTCCTTTTAGCTTTTCCACACTGCAAATTTATTTACATGTTTTCATTTAATGAGTTGATTTATTTGACGATGTATCCGCATTCACCGGCATGTTGTTCGAAAAAGATGATATTAGTGTGCTGTCTTCGGGAAAACTAAAGATCTTGTTGTTTGTTGACTCTAGTAGGTCATTAATATGGAGTAGATATAGAGCTGTTGAAAGTATACATCCCTGAGGCACTCCAGCACTTACACCAAACACACTCGACCACAACTTCATGAAGAATATTTTCCACCAAACCATAGAGCTGTTCTGGTAGACCATATGAGGCTAGTTTACTTAATATAGGGTTATATGCCAAACTCGATCGAATGCTTTTGATCTCTTGATGGTGGAGCCCAATCTCTTAGGTCCATAGGTTGGTTACATAACTCAGCCAGTTTCCGTTTGAGCGGTGGCTGCTACAACCATGGTAGCTTATTAGCTCGCATACTTTCAGAAATTTGATTATTTCAGCATTGTTAGTATTTTCCACCACTTTGGATAGCATAGACAACATCGCACTATGAAGATAGTTTTGAGGCAAGCATATCTCTCCTTTTTTGGGAATAAGTTGAATGCGGGCAGTTTTTTAACCTAAAGAAAATGCCTTTTGCGTGATAAACATTAGAAATCATATACAAATAATTGATTCTAGATCTATTGCCCAATTTGTAAGTGCTTTGGCTAGTCCGTCCCATCGCTTGGGAATGAGGAGTCACTGAAAATGTTGCTAATCACTTTTGGGGACATTCTAGAAGCTTGTTGGTGATTCTCTCATTGCACTTCTATTTCGTGGAATCGACCGTTAAAGTACACGTGTTTCGGAGGCCGATGCAGCTGGATCTTGTTTGCTTTTTTGGGTCGGAGCGCCACATGGCTTCCTTACAATTTCTGTTCAACCAAGTTTTGCTGAAAGTTGCTTTTTTTGGTGTAGTGGGGAATACAAAGCTCCATCCCGAAGTGAATTATATCGGTGACAGTTTCATTGATATGAATGCTCCTGAAACATAGTATGTCAGTTCAAGAAAGAGAAGCGGTGAAGAAATGCCACATCTCCCAGTTAGACAACTTGTAATTCCAAATCAGACGTTGGTGATCCTGTTGTCATTATACTCTGGGGAGAGAAAGAGGTCTAGAGTGGTTGCGAAGTTGTTGAGGTTGTTGGTTGTTTCTTGTGGTGTCTTATATGAGCTAGGCTGATTGAAAAAGTTTCAGCTTGACTTCCTGCCTCATCCATCAGTTCTATTTGAGTATCGGATCCATTTGGAATTCTGGAAGTTAAAGTCGTCGATGAAAATAACTTGACTGCTAAGCATTGAATGTGAATCCAATCGGTTTTAACAGACAGATGTTGAAATGGCCCTAAGGGACTTAATGGAACCTTGAAGGACAAATTTCAGTCATATAATATACGGCGCATCAGGCTCCGTCGACTCCTCTCTCTAAATAGCCAAGTCTGTTAGTGTAAGTATACAGAAACCACCTTTGACCCAAAACCTGGTGTATGGGTCTTAGATACTTGTAATTGGCTGTGTGGTAGTTATTGAATAAAGAGTACTTGCTCAAGTCTTCTACAGTTTTTGCCAAAACAACAACACAGATATCTCAAAATTAAAGATTCTATGCAAATCAAATATTTGGACTAGTGTTGGACATTATTGAATGAATTGAACTATCGATTGTTAGTAACTGAATGATTTCAACTATCGAATGATTTCGATCATGGCAAGGGAAGTAAGGAATATTTATAAAGGGTATTTAAATAAACCAAAGTGTTTGTCATCATCGAATTTTTTTATTCGTTTGAAAGGCCTATCGATGCCATTATGTATGGAATATAACACGTTCAAATGTCCGCCGCGACTTCTCTGTGTGGCGCGTATTCGAAATGTCCAATGTTTCCATGCCTCTGGCGTATAAATCAGGCTGAATTTGAGCGATGGCATGGGTTATGTTGGCTTTGAGGGCCGCTGTGGTTTGTGGCTTATTCACATAGACCTGCGACTTCAGAAAACCCCACAAGAAAAAGTCTAACGGGGTCAAATCGCACGATCTCGGTGGCCAGTTCACATCACCTCCACGTGAGATGAACATGCCCTCGAATCGCTCGTGCAGAATTTCCAATGTGGCGTGAGCTGTGTGGCACGTAGCGCCATTCTGTTGAAACCACATGTCGCTGGTATTCATATGATCCAATTCAGGTCAAAAGAAGTTGGTAATCATCGACCTATAGCGCTCGCCGTTGACGGTGATGGCCTGGCCAACGTCGTTCTCAAAGAAATATGGACCGATGACGCCGCCAGCCCAAAATCCACACCAAACAGTGACTTTTTTGGGACACATTGGACGCTCTTGGATCTCATGTGGATTGGTATCGTCCCAAATTTGGCAATTTTGTTTGTTGACGTACCCATTCATCCAGAAATGGGCCTCATCGTTGAAGATGATTTTTCGATGAAAATTAGGGTCAGTTTCCAACTGCTCCAGAGCCCATTCAGCGAACACACGTCGTTGTCTATGGTCGTTTACCTTCAGCTCATGGATCAGTTGAATTTTGTATGGGTGCAGGCCCAAATCACGACGCTAAATTCGCCAAGTTGTGGTCTGCGAAATTCCGAGTTCTTGTGAGCGACGCGAAATCGACTGCCTCGGATTCTCCTGCACACTCTCACGGACAAATGGGATGTTTTCGGCAAATCTTGCGTTTCGTCGACTTACGGGTGTTGGTTGATCATTTGCTGAACCAGTGGGCTTAAATTTATCCACCACACTGCGAATAGTCCTCTTGGAACGACGATTATGGCGACCGTAAAATGGGCGAAGAGCGCGGAACGTTGCCCGAACAGAACACACATTTTGATAAAACAATTTTATTATTTGCACGTGTTGTTGAACGCTATATCCGTCCATGGTGATTTGGCAAAACAGACTGAATAAATGACAGCCAATTTGACAGATGTAGCTTCAACAATATGGCCGCTATCAACTGTCAAATATCAGAAGTCCCTATTGGAAAGCCCTGTATAAAAAAAAATTTCTTATGCAGATCCTCGGAAATTCACATTACACAAAAAAAAAAAAAAATCAAAATTACGGGATGTTCACACTAAAGAATAAATATTCCTAAAAGATTTCTATTAACTTCGGACTGAATTCTGATTGCGTACATACAATTTTGAAAAATGCGGCATCCATCTCTTTGAGATGTTATTCGTACTCAAAACCGATTTCTAGCATTAATAGTCGAAAATTAAAAAAAAATGTGTGTCCATCTTATAGAGAATTCTAAAACCTAAAATTCCGGTCTTATCAATCTTTTTTGTAGGACTCACCGTTTTCGAGCGAAATAAACTAAATGAAAGAACAATTTAATGGGTGAAGTAGTATTAGTGTGGACGATAGTCCGAAGAATATGTTGAATGAATGAACTAATATAGCAATAGATTCTAGTATAAACGAACGGAAATGCATTTCTGGAATCTACTTATCAACGCATGATGATATGTCGGAATGATCAGCATATGCCTCAGCCAGGGGCATTTTAGTGAAAAGTCAAATTTTCGAACTTTGGCCTCTGTCTACACCCCAAGTACTACCTTTGTACCCAATTTCAATATGCCATGTCCAAGGGAAGTACTCTATAGGTTTTAATGACCATTGAGTCAGTCAGTCCCAAAACAAACGTTTTTTGAAATCTTGTATCTCGGCAAGGGCTTGAAGTGGAAATTACAAAAATGGGGTAGTGTTACTAACGTGGCTTATATCTTAATATGGTGTACAATATATGTACTCCTATCATTATTGGGAGCCGAGTCAGAGAGGGGGTAAAAATGCTCTAAATTGTTTCATGTATGTAAAGGCACAAGGCCCTACCCGCACATGACGGTTTTTATTTTTATTTTTAAAGCAACAAACATAAGAAGAAAGTTCACAATCAAAAACTTGAAACCGCCTTTTGATATGTTGACTAATTTCAGGTTAAATTACACAGTGAATTAAGGCCAGCGAAATAATGCCTTGCGCGGTACAAGTACTTTGGCCTTGTTCGTGAAGAACAGAAGACTCCAATCCGACTCATAATTATTTTATTTTTTTTTTGTTTTATTTGAATACAACAAAAGTTTATGTTCTGCATTTTGTTTCAAAGTTTCCTTTTGAATATATTTATATACTTTCTCGTAGAAAACATATACAGAAATAAATGTAGTTATTCGTTGGCGGATGGAGAAAATTAAGTCGAAGACATAGACAGAGCAACAAAACAAAAGGAAACAATAACAAAAAGTCAAATAATAATTGAACGGAATGGCATGAACTCGTATTTTGTTTTTCTTTTTAATAAGAATTCATGTCCTTGTAACGATAAAGTGCTTGATGTATTTAATACAAAAATAACAAAATATATCATCAGTGTTGCTGGAGTCCTTATAATACTTCATCCTGTATATCTACCGCCTACACACTTATACATCTCCAGAATTGTTGCTGCACCGATATCCAACCTCGTTTCCATTTCACTTCCATTTTTCTGAAAGATAAAAATTCAATATTTTCTTTTCTGTGGCCTCGGGCCGCAGTACAAAAGCCAAAGAAAGAAAACAACAGTGTAGAGGGAATGGCAGAATCTTTAAAGATCAAGTTAAGAATAATATGTCCTTTTTGCGCTCCGACTTTCCTTAAGCTTAAAATTTGTGTGTTGTGGACTTTGTTGCCTTTCCTTTCGTTTGGCTCTTAGGGGCCGCCGATAGGACTCTGACATTGTGTTCTTGCTCTTGATAATTTTCGTGCCAGTCAAGTTGGATTTTTCCGTTTATTTTCTATTTATGTCCTGTACACTTGATGTCTCTTTTGCTTGCTGCTGTCCACAACAGGAAGGCGGACGACAACCTGCGGCGAGTTTTTTGAAATGGAAATTTTTTTCTTCTTTTGACGAATATTATCAAAATTTTCGCAATCAAAGAATAAAATGAATTGAATTTTGGAAATTGTTTATTTCTCTTTTGAAATTCCGATCCAACTTATACATATGAAAAATAAATTTTTTTTTTTATTTTTCCAAATCCCGGTGCACTTAGACTCAACCGAAGTCCATTGTACTACCAGGCAGAACTCATTTTGGTGCAGTGGTTGGAGAAACTTGGATTTTATTCGTTTGTCTGTTATGCTCGGGTGGCTGCGGTTGCTGTTCCCCGTCTGGACTCGAACCTGCACAGTTCGGGTTAGAAGCGAACGCACTACCCACTACATCGTGGCCACCTCTTGTATAATATCATACTTAATACATATTAATGTTATAACTTATACTTTGTGTATTCAGAGTGTTTTTTTTTTTTAATACGGCCCGCCACTTCGGGACCTAGTAGTGCCATTTTTTCACCATGCCTCCTAAGGACATTGAAACAGAGACAATCCTTCAGCGACCCCCTGTTGAATCTATAGAAAAAACCTTATCAAAAGTTGGATGTTGATTTATCCTTAACGAAAATGTTAACGATTACCTTTTAGTAAGCGGTTGGTGTGGCTCGAGCATCTCACAGTCTGCGGTCCGAATCCGAGATGATTTTTTTTTTTTTTTAAATCAGTACCACTTTCATTATTGCAGAAAGCCAAGTTCCAAGGTGAGTGCTCTCCTGCTTATATGACACTTTCAAAAGTCGGTAGATTAATGCAATGATTGAAGTTTTTTTGATCAGTATAGCTGGGAGAATGTAATTGGCTATTTTACTGTAGCACTGATTGTGAAAGAAGCGATAAGACAGGAAGATTCAGTGAGTGTACAGACTCCGCTGTATTTCCTTCTATTTTTTAACCTATACGCTTAGATATACGGTTTTGGATTCCACCCAGGTGTGTTCGGTTTTGGCAATGAAAATGTCATTAATGGTTAAATGACAAAAAATTAAGGTTTCGCTAATGGCATTGACATTTTGAAACATTAAGTTCCAGTATTTTGTCTATTATTATCTCCAGTTTAGGATTTAATGAGCTTAAAATACGTTGTTATTCCATATCCATGCAGGTTTTAATATAATTTGATCAAGGTACGATGTATTCGATACATACATACATAATCGTACACACATACTCGTATGTGGGGCCGGTCGTGAATGTAGTTTATTTAAATTTAAACAAGACGAGGGAAGTATTAGACCGATAGGAAATAAATAGACAAATACAGAATTCCCAGAAATACATACCTTTCTACATATTCCAGAATTCGTGGCTGACTATAATTCAAAGAATTGTAGCTCCTGCTAATGAAATCCTTAAAAAGAGATCTATCAGCAGAGGTAAGACGCTTTGTGGATAAGGAGAAATGAAGTATACACAAATACATAGGTCGTACATATTTTACTCCCTATTCGCCCACTTCAACTCAAATTAATACCCCAGAAACAAAATATCCACGAAGGAACAATATATGTATATACGTATTTTCCCTTTTCTCTGAAAATTCTACTCCAATTAACTCGAACGAGTAAACTCGCGAAGAGTCTAGTAGTAGAGGCACAATCGGTGCTGAGAATTTGGAAAGATCGCTTCTGCTGACTGTTAAACGGCGGTGACGACCTTTCAGAATGTTCCATTCAACCCGGACGATGACGATCAACAATTCCGACCACCCGACCAAAGTGAAGTGAATATAGCAATATCTACACTTAAATCCAAAAACGGTGCTAAACTCGTCGGTCTGTGCAGGATGAGGAAGGAGAATGCACGCTGCTTCATCAAGGTCGGTAATAACATCACCGAAGCTTTTGATGTCAGGAAAGGACTACGACAAGGTGACGTGCTTTTATATGATTTCTTTAACATCTTTCAAAAGTCTGTACAACTACTCGGGTACGCCGATGAAAGGGACATAATTGGAAGAATACAGCAAGCTGTCAGTGGTGCTTTCGTGAGTACTCGTATTGAAACAGAAGTGGCGAAAAGTGGTTTAGCGGTTAACGAGGGCAAACAAAAATTATACTTTTATCAAAAAGGGAAAGTCAACAAAAAATTGGACAAAACGTCATAATAGGCAGCTACAAATTTGAGATATTGAATAACTAGGCTCCGCTGTAAAGTAAATTCAAAAAATAACACCAGCGCAGTGATCAAGCGAAGAATCACTCTTGCCAACTGTTGTTTCTTTGGGCTAAGAAGGTGATTAAGTAGCAAAGCCCTCTTGTGGACAAACAAGGTGACTTTATATATCATTTCAGCCCTGCTATATGGTGCAGAAGAATGGATGTTATCAAATGGACATACGAGGGACGGCTGATAAGTTCGCGGCCTGAATAACTCAACAACGAATGATCTTCTCATTAGTGAGCATCACCCCATTTCAATAATAACCTCATTTTGTTATTATCTGTGTAGGATAAACATCACCATGTCAGCCGTAATCGGAAATTCTCGCAATTTTGAGCACCGCGTCATGATAAAGTACCTCGTGAAAAAAGAAAAATCGCCTAAAGAAATTTTCGAAAACATGTCATCGACTTTTTGGCATTCTAGCCTTCGTATACCATGGTCAAAAAATGGGTTCGTTTATTTCAACGAGAGATCTGTGAAGAGGACCCCCGCGCAGGGCGTCCTGTGTCAGTGGCTATTGGAAAAGTTGAAAAATTAGTTCTGGTCGACCGAAGAATAGAAGTTTGACAGACTAGTTGCATATCAGCAATGAACGCATTGGAGAAATTTTGCACGAGCATTTAAATATGAACAAAATTTGTGCGCGCCGAGTACTGAAAATGCTTACGCCATTCGACAAGCAACGCCGACTCGAGTACAGCAAACAATTTTTGGAGTTAGCCGGGACAATATCGACGAAATTTGCAACCGACCCTACAGCTCAGACTTGGCCCCGAGCGACTTTTTTCCAATTTGAAAAAAGGAGTTACGAGGTCGAAGATTTGCAGATAAGAACGAGATCAAGGCGGCCGTAGAAAGTCATTTTCAAGGCAAAGAAAAATAATATTTTTTCGGTGGTATTTAAGCACCGTATGCCCGATATGAGAAATGCATTTCAGTCGAGGGAGATTATATTAGAAAATAACATTTTTTAATGGGATCTCTTCTTACACTTAATGTCATACATTCTATCGATGGGGAATAGGGACAACAACGAACTATACCGGTTGTACAGCGACAGCGGCCTAGTCAGAAGGATTCTAATTCATCGCCTGATATGGCAAAAACATGTACAGCGGATGGACTCCAACGCTCCGACTTGGAAAGTCTTCGAATCCATCTCGAAAGGACGACGCGGTAAAGAAAGACCTCATCTACGGTGGCGTATATTTATTTATTTATTTATTTAATTTCATCAAACAGAGCACACAATCTCTTACAGACTAATTAGAATTAATAAAATAATAATAATAATATGGTTCAATATTCAATAATTTAAACAATTCATTAACACTAATTTAAATATTAGTATATATATATATATATACATATATATATATATATGTAAACAATTAACATTAAACACCACGAGGCTGATTTAAAATTACAATAAGTTGATTTTTGAAGCAATGCCTAGAACAAGTAATAAATAAATCAATTTGTGTTATAATAGAGTTCACCTCTTTGATGCAACGAGCAATTGGCTCATTTCCGGCATAAATAGTTCTATGAATATGTTCACGGAAGTGAAATTGACTACGAAGATGTCGCGAAGGTGAGTAAAAATCGAGTATGGAAAGCAACATAGGACATTGAATTTGACTGTGAATTAAATCTCTTACAAACATAATAGAAAAGTACTTACGACGACATTCAAGAGTATTTATATTTATTAAGGAGCACCTGGTTTTATAGGAAGGCATCTCAATTTCCAAATTCAATTGGAAAACCATAAATCTAGTGAAACTTTTTTGTATTCTTTCAATTCTATCTGAATGTAAGACAAAAAACGGATTCCAAATGATACAGCAATATTCTAGATGGGGTCTAACATGGGATATAAAAAGCGTTTTTAACGTATAGGGATCAGTAAAGTCTTTCGAATTTCTTTTAATAAAACCTAGCATCGAGTTGGCTTTACAAACAATGTAATCAAAATGGTCTTTGAAAGTGAGACAAGGATCAAGTATTACTCCTAAGTCTTTTTTCGATGTTACTCTATCAAGGAACTTTGATTTAATGGAATATCTATACAAAATAGGGGTAAGAGACCTAGTTAAGGTAAAGCATTGGCATTTGGAGATATTTAAGATCAAGTTATTTCGATCACACCATTCATCTACGGCAACGATATCATCTTGAAGAAGGTTGCAATCATGTTCCGATTTAATTAGACGAAATAACTTGAGGTCATCTGCAAACAGAAGACATTCAGAGTGCTTGATGGCTAGCGGAAGATCATTGACGAAAAGCAAAAACAGCAAGGGGCCGAGGTGACTACCCTGCGGGACACCTGACGTTACTTTTATCGACTTTGACAAACAATCATTAATTTTAACATATTGGACACGATCACATAAGTAGGATTCGATCCAATTTAGTAAGTTGGAATGAAATCCAAAATCAGATAGTTTTTGGATTAGTGTTTTGTGATTGACTATGTCAAAGGCCTTTGCAAAATCAGTAAAGATCACATCCGTTTGCCAACCCTTTTCAAAATTTTTTACAACTGAATTACAAAAAATTGTCAAATTAGTAGAAGTAGATCTTCCCTTCATAAAACCGTGTTGATTATTTGATAAAATATTTTTAACAAGAAAAGAAATCTTGTTGCAGATTATCTTTTCAAATAGTTTAGGAATTGATGAGATTTTACAAATAGGTCGATAATTGCAAACATTTTGTTTAGATCCAGACTTGTGAATCGGAATAATGTGAGATGTTTTCCAAATATCTAAAAAGAACCCACATTCGATCGACTTGCTAAAAATAAGGTGAAGTGGAGTTGATAGCGACTTTGCACAGTTTTTTAATAATATTGGAGCAATACCATCCGGGCCTTCACTATGAATGCTTTTCAGCCCATTTAGAGCATTTTCAACATCTAACTTATCAAAAGGTAAATCGCCAAGATCAATTATGGGCTGATAACTATGCGGGTATGAACTAACAGAGTGGACAGCATCAAGAGAATATACCGATTTAAAATAATCAGCAAAGAAATTGCAGATAGTTTTAGTATCATCAGATGATGAATCTAAAAAATACATAAGACTAGGTAATCCATTTGTATTTCTTTTAGAGTTTATGAAACTCCAGAAATAATTACTATTAGACTTTAACTTACGTTCCGTAGAAATGATGTAAGAACGATACAAAAATTTGTTGAGAGTGTCAAATTCCCGTTGGCAAAGTAGATACCAAGATTTCAACTCCATATTTGCGTTATCATCTCTGAATCGTTTGTATGCCTTATTTTTTTTGTTTTTAAGGTTCGAAAGTCTCCTATTAAACCAGGGTGGGTTGGCATTTAACTTTGTTTGTTTTTTTTGGAACAAAGCGACTCCTTAAATCAGAGATTATTGAAAAAAATATGCCATACATATCTTGCAAATCGGTGTTATATAAAACAATGTCCCACGATACTGATTCCAAGTAATTATTCATTGCATCAAAATCAGCTTTCTTATAATCATAACACAATTTGTAGTTAATATTAGGTTTCTGATAGTGATAAATTGAAAATTCAACTACAATGGCGATGTGGAACAGTGTATTAAAAATAGGTAATGTAGCCACATCAATGTTAACAACAAATTCTTTATCGACAAATACAAGATCCAAAATGTTATTGAAATTATTTTTAATGTTATTAACTTGGACCAAATCATATTGACTAAAGAAATCTATGACTTCAACTTCTATATCTTTGTTAACATTGAAGGGTACAAGATAATTAACATCTGTATCAAAATTCCATATAATGTCTGCCAAATTAAAGTCACCAGTGAACACAACATGTTGAGAAGGGCTAAGATTATCAAATATGAAACGACAATTGTTTAAATGCAAGTTGTAAAGATCAAGAGAGCTATGTGGTGGTAGGTAGCTGACAATTAAAAATAACTCGAAGTCAGTTACAAATGAAATTTTTACAATTAACTGATCCACGGGAGGGGTAAGACTAATTGATGGCAATTCAAGTTGTGTACATGGATATATGCTACGAACTGCAATCAATACTCCCCCGCCCCTATACTTTCCTGTAATGTTCACGCAGCGATCTTTACGGAAGACATTATAGAGAGAACAATTTAAAATGAGTGTCAGAAAGCCAGGTCTCAGTAAAAATTATAATATCAAAGCATAATGCCGATGAAGATAAAAAAATTGTTTGCATTTTAGTTCTCATTCCTCCGACATTCTGATAATATAAAGAATAATTACATTTAGGTTGATTTATTGACGATGCAGCATGAGTTAATCGTTTTTTGGATGGATCCGGGTAATAGCAGGATTTGTTGAATTCGATGAAAGACTCCTTGAGGCACTTCTAACCCGAGGAACAAACTCGTGCACCAAAGTTCCAACGGGCCAAAAATCTTTAGAAAGAAGTTGATGAAAGATAGCTTCAGGTATAAGCAGCTTAAACGATGCAATTTCCCTTGGTTCATTGAAGCTGTATTTGAAGCATTTAATGAACGGCGATGGAGAGGGTATTTTAATTCTGATGTAGTTCATTACGTCATCTACGGTGGTAGCTGATGCTAGTCTCGATAAGAAAATAGACTTACGAGGAGCTTGATGTACTACAACCAGATTCACAGTAGGTGCAATCTGGTCCGAGGTCTCCTCAATAGGTGGAAGAAGTTGAGGATCAAGTGCTTGTTCAATATTATCGGTAGCATTATTATTTATAGAAACGGCTACGGGCAGAGATGAGTTTATTGTAGGAGTTACGCAGCTTTCCGAACTCGATGAAGCCACGGCAAGAGGTTCGCCGGTTGATATCGTAGGGACCGCTTTTTTAGATTTAGGGATTGCTTTAACTCCCCTAGGCAGCTTAGGACGAGTGGCATTGGCCTCTTTCAAGTTATCTTCGTGGCAACAGACAAGGTCATAAAGTTTGTCGTAATTTGCTAAATGATCTTTGAATACAGATTGCAAACGGTCTAGCTCAGACGAAATATGATTAACCGGCACTCTGCACTCGGCAAGCAATCTCAATAGAGTGCGTGACGAGAATTTTCTGCAATGCAAACAGAACCACTGAAGTCCATTTGGAGTGGTGCTTCGTAGCTCATCACCAACTTTAGCTGACAAATTAACGCATTTAGTGTGGAATAACTTGAGACATCCGTCACAAGATATATAAATGTCATTTACACTATAGTCTTTTTTACAGTCAGCACAACCGATGTTCATTGTTAGGCGAAAAAAAAAGTTTCGTAAGCAGAACTTTAGGTTAAAGACACTGTTTTTTAACTTTTCCAAACTTATATGAACTTTAGACACTGTGTTTACAGCTTTAGTGCACTCTATTATCGACACTGAATTTAAACAATGGATATCAAGACTAATCAAGAGAGATGGCAGTCTTAACATAAAAATGTAAGGCTAGTCGTCGTAGTTGTTTACGAGAACTGTCAACCGCACTACCACAAATTAGTGAATTGAGTGGAAGTAAAAGTAAATAAAAACAGTTTTTTTTTTAAAGTTTTTCCTTTAGATATAAAATAAATTTCATCGATTTTATAAAGTTTATATAAAATATTCAATAAAAAAGTGTTCAATAACTTGGCCGCCGCAGAGAGTTTTACACTTTTGACGAATAGTTATTTAAAAAAGACTTAAAAATCGGAATAAAAATTAAAATACTAGCGCGTACTAAGAAACAACGTTCGCTCAGTTAAGGTGCACAGTTAATGACTGTGAAAAAGTGAAAGTGAAAAAAGACCTCAGCCAACTTCGCGTGCAAAACTGTTGCTTGTTGGTTGAGGCTCAGGTCCACCGCGGATTGTAGCGCCATCTAAATTAAAGTAAAAGTAAGTAATTTAGAAAGTTTCACTATTACAGTAATGTCATGTCATGATCAAAATATCGAGATCAACAATTTTCAATAAACCAATAAGTACATATGCAGGTAATAAAACGAAGACTCTGGGTATAGTATATAATAGTTTGCATAACCGCTGCTGGTGGGTGTTCTCAGAACACCGATGATGCTAAGACATTAGACTCATTGCCCTTTTACAGTACATTAAGATTAAAATTAATTCTTTCCAAACCGGTCCGCCTCACTAGCATACAGTATGTAAATGTCGGTCCGAAGTGGATGTGCAAAACATTATAAAACTTAAAAAAACAAAAAATTTTGTATTAACATTTATAAAATTGATTTGCTTAAATAGTAAGCATTTAAAAAAAGGCGGTTTATTCAAAGTTTCCGCCTTTCGCTTTATAGCAGGCCCTCAAGCGGTGTGACTACCGTGCTACAGCGACAACGTTGCTGTGGTTAAAGCACTTTTGAAGCTTTCCAAATTTCGGTGGACAATATTCGGATGCAATAAAAGCAGGAATATTTACTCTAAGCCACTGCTGAGTTGTTTTGGCTTTATATGCTCGAGCAGTGTCTTATCGAAGACCCATCTTGCTCCATTAAAAGGAGTATTCGTCAAGCCTTTAACGACGCCTTCTAGGACTCCTTCTTTGTACACCTTTGCCCCAGTTTTGAATATTTTTTAACGAAAATGAAGAGTAGTAACTCCTTGATGGACCCCCTCACCAAACTGTTACCGAAGCTGGAGGATGGTCGCACTGAACCCCAAAAACTGGCCGTTGTCCGTGTGCCATTGCAAAAGTCGTTTGCACCTTTCAAGCCTAATTTGCTTTAAATTAGACGTCAATAGATGGCTAGTTGACCGACGACAAGCTTTCATATTTAGATCATCTCGAATGAGCCTTGACATAGATCTGGTGGATATATCCAACTCACGCGATACAATTTTCTGTTTTCTAAGTGGATTTCTTCAAATTCAGTCGCGTACAGCTTTTGTCTTCTAATTGAGATGATTCAACAAATCAATTTATAGCTCGGTACGTAAAGACTTTGGATATCCCGCCCGGGTGAATTTAGTAATTGAAAAATTTGATTAGCATTTTGTTCGCACTAATGCAATACGATTTTCTTTCATACCCTACTCCATGGTAACCAATCAGTAGCTGAAACCGAACTGGTGATGTTTATTGCATTTTATAGTACGCGTTCTGAGTACGTTATCTCCATGCTCTGGAAATTTTGTAACATGATTTATTGCAGGACAAGATACAGAGCAACCAGCTGTAAAACCCTTAAGCTTAGGTGAAATGATGCATGCAATTTCGTTTCTTCTAGTGCACAGAAGTATACTCGTATATCTTTCTGCTGAGTTCTCGTAAAATTTTATGGATGCAAATTTAACGACAGCTTGATGCAAATTGATCGTTGAAAATCAATTTTATAAAATTGTAGTGCTGCGTGATTTTTGATGAAATAAGTTAGAGCACATACTATGCAACAAATTTCTTAAAGATGACTGGTAGTAAGTATTAACAGCACTGAATTTCTGCACAATATTGCATCCATATGGTAGCTGAGATTGTGGTTGTCAACTCGCTGAAATACGTTTTCCTCATAGTACTTATTTGTAACATTAACGTACCTATGACGATATTTATCTTGACCGGTGCACGAGCGAAAGGTGTTTGGAGCTTCTACATGTCGATGCGCTTTCATTTTCTTAGCCAAGTTCTATTCCGCAAGTCATTTAGCTGGTGGGTTACCTATTTTGTCGCATAGTTGTTCTATCGCGTGGAAGTTAGATCAATGTAGACACGACTAAATTATGCACAGTAAATAAATTGCGTTTTTTTGTGTTTTTTTGTTTTGTATTGGCTTTATTGTCTTTATTAAATAAGACTTCAGGCATATAGGCGCCACGGCTCGAATGAGGCGCAATCTGGAAGTCCAATTTTCGACTACTTTTTCGAGCAGCTGCGGCCGTATATCGGCAATAACGCGGCAAATGTCGGCTTCCAAATCATCCATTGTCTCTGATTTATCTACGCCGGCAATTTTGCTTGTTGACGTAGCCATTCAACCAAAAATGAGCCTCATCGCTGAACAAAATTTTGTAGTGAAAATGAGGATCAAGAGCAATAACGTTTTCAGCCCATTTGCCGAACGTGCTACGCACACGATGGTCATGCGGCTTCAATTCTTGCACGAGCTGGATCTTGTAAGCTCGTAAAGTAAGATCTATCCACAAAATCTTTCATAAAGTGGATGAACACAACTCCAGTTGCTGTGCACTATGGTGAATCGATTCATTCGGGTCCTCCTCAATACTAAACTCCACAACAGCCACAGCTTCTTCGGTGCGCACTGTGCGAAAACAATCTATGGCTAAACGAATTACTTGCTTTGATGGACGATTATGTAGACCGTAAAGTGGACATAGCGTACGGTAAGTTCCGTGAACTGAACCATGATTTTCGAAATAAATTTGCACAATTTGCAAGCGTTGTTCTGGCATTCATGGTGAAATGGCAAATCAAACTGAGCACAAATCAGCTATCAGCTGTCAAATTGGCTATCGCTGGAAAATGTATTGCCAATTCAAAAAACAAACCTCTAAAAAAAAACACCCTTTATGTATAAATATGTACTATTTTGTTGTCAATAGCATAACTGAAAGGATTCTTTGTTTTGCCACAAATATCAATGTCATCTAAACTACATTTTGCCAAAGTATTAGAGAGTGATTTTTTCAGAAATATGTTGAAAAAGCTGTGGGTCACACCTTACAATTATTTTAATGTCTATGCAGTTGACCTTTTCATATTAACAAAAATAAGTTAGCGATCTGCAATATTTAGATAAAGCTATGCAACTCGGTTGATATTTATCCAACGTTAGCCCCGTCAAAATAAAAATAATAATATTGTAATTAATTGTCAAGTACGCAATAATTTTGGATTTTAATAAGGAATTTTCGTCAACACGCTCCAAATTCGAATTCAATTTAAAAATTAAATTCGTCGCATAGGCAGCTTTCTCAGAGTGAAAACCATTTGAATGAAACATCGTTCGATATTCTATTCTACATTATATCATAAAATGTGTCACAGTCACACAAAAATATGAAGTCCAGTGGTGGTGGCACTCACAAAACTCCTATTCCCTTCTAGGTACTTCTCCCACTTCAACCAACATTAGCTCCACGCGTAAGGTATCGTTTGTCCTTTTTCGAAATTGAACACCAGCTGTTCACAAGGATCCGTAAATGAGAATTGCAAAATACTTTCCAATATTTCAACTTATTCTTTTTAGAATTTTACTTCACCGCTCTTTGTACGTCCGCCTTTAGAAAAGAAGTATCATATTAAATTAAGAGAAAAGCTGAAAGCAAAAAAAAAAGAAAAAGTCCTTTCAATAAAGAATACAAAGTTATTGATCGTATTCTATTGGCATTTCATTCGAATGGAAATAATCGATGTGTCACATAAATTTCAGTTCCGCTTGTTACAGTATAGCACAGCAGGAAACTCTCTGTGAATGCTATGAAAATGACGGAGGGTATCTTTCGTTTTTTCAGAAGAATATTACACATCCTTGAGATGCTACCATTGTGTGCCAATGCCGCAATACAGTGCGAGAAGGTTGAATGAAAGTAATGCCTTAAATTTTTAATAATTGATGTCCACATGTTGTCTGTGTGATGCAGTGAATCTTATGGGAGCTTGAAAGAACAGGATTGGATAACGCTGAAGAATTATATGGGATTTTCAGTTGCAACAATTCAAACACTGGTTAAACGATTGAAAATTCTCATTTTAGGGCTGAGGATTTCCAAGTCTTAATTTTTTTTATTACCTTTATTTTATTTTTTTTTTAGATGATTTTGTCTGGCCGTGATGATGACGAGTACATAAGTAAAATATATTTAACACTATCGGCATTCTGTCCTAACTGGGACATCTACAATGGTCCCTAATTGAAAGAGCACACTCTGTACTCACAACTTAATCAAATGATACTGCTTAACTAAAGTCGAAACTTTTCATTTATCTTATATAGACTCAAACTTAACACACTTTTCTCATAAAATTACTTTCTTTCACTTTTAATTACAGGACCACTTGTTCTATCTGAAGCCATTCAAAGTTCAATGGGTCGGCTGCCATGTAACGTAACACCGCCAGTGCCTGAGGATAGAGTAGCATTAGTGATTTGGTACAAAGTGGGATCAAAGACTCCAATATATAGGTAAGTGTTCTCAAAATCAACTTTTATGTACGAGTAAGTTTGTATTTTCACCTTGACCACGCACCCTTACTGCGTTCAATGACATTACACGATATCGTTGATGAAATTAAAATCTCTTTTTCCACATGCTCCTGGCAGTAAATGTAATTAACTATCTGGAATAGCTGAATTTATTGAAAATGATGAAACGATGGTTGGTTAGAAGTATCTACATTTAGCTTAAACTAAACAATGTGTAGCTTAAACTAAACAATATGTATACGGTATATTTCCCTTAAGAGCATTTAAGTCGATCACACTATTGGGTATCAGATGTGATGTAAAGAATCTCTGCTGATGGGATTATAGAGCATTTGGACGGCATCGTATGTAATCCTTTTGCGTTGCACAACCTAGCATTAACATCCACTAAATTATTCAATTTGAAATATATTTTCACAAGTTGATTATAATCCGGATGTTAAGACAATAATAATTTAAATATTTATTTAGCGTATGTGATAACAGTAAGAAAGATATGCAGATACATACGAGTATACTATACAAACTTTACGACAAAATTATATACGAGTATATTTGTTATTTACAAATTAAGTGAAATATACTAGGTGCCAGAAAGATGTTCAGGGTAACACTCCTTGGGCATTCTACAACGATATGCCTTATTGTTTGTCTCTCAGCTTCACAATCGCAGTTTAGTGAACTTAAAACGCCCTACTTATGTAGCGTGTCAGAGCAGATGCCGCAGTTGGAGCGAATGCGGTTAAGTCGTGCCCATGAATTACGCGGTAAGTTGAAGCCAGCGGCGACTTGGGGTTTTTGATTGGAAACAGACCAATTGTGTGATTGTTTGTCCACTTTGTTAGCCATACATTGTTGGCATCGAATCCAGTACTGCCCTCAAGCATTTCATAATGTATTCGGCTAGCGTATATTTGCATTTTCCTGCTCTGTATTTTGCCAGTTTAGTTCTCTTCTTTCTCTTTCTAGGATTCTAAGAACCTTCAGTATGCGCATTGTGCTCTAATCGACTGTGTCCTATGCCTCCTAACTTTTTAGCATTTCACCAACGATGTTTTCTGGCGTCAGTGACTGGTCGAGTTCACTCCTTGGTGCATTCCTTCCGTCGAGGAATCTTGGGCATTGAAAAGAACATTTATACTTAAATAAGTACGAACGAAAACATCCATGGCCCTAAAGGAACTGTGTTAAGTAAAAATCAAGTTCTCCATAGCTAGATTTGGTGTATGAGCCTATGAGTCCACCTGCCTTTCTCAACATTCCAGAGTTCTTGCCACTCTCTTAGGCTTTTTGTTCTGTGTAGCCGGTTTTCACTGGCCTCATTTCTTTCTATTCTTTCCCAGTACTGACGTTGCTGTTCTACTGCCAGAATATCTATTGAAAACATTTTCGCTACCACGCAGGCTGCACAGAAGTACTGTGAAATGCGCAGCTAGCCCTTAATGTACATACTCGGTACACCTGTGTGATATATGTATGATTTGTGTATCTTAACTGCCATGGTGACCTCCTCCAACAGTTTAGCAGTGATATTGATGCCGATGTCATCAGCAAATCCCATTATTTTTTGTTTCGCCTGCTATAGGGAGTCGCAGTATACTGTCATATATATCGTTTCGCAGCAGTCGGCCAAAGACTGAGCCCTGTGGTACTCCGCCGGTGATCTTGTGTTCCTTTGGATAGCGGTCGGTATTGTATACTAAAAATTTGCGCCGGAAGTAGTCTACTACAACGTGTATGAGATATTTTGATACACGCATCGCTCTGAGCGCTTGTAAGATTTGACTCCAGTTTGCCGTATTGAAGCCGTCTTTTATGTCGAGGGTTATGAGTATGACCCAACAGTACTTTTTGGAACCGCCTGTCCATCTTCTTCCTTGTATGGCCTCTTGTGCCGTTTTAATTACCACGTTAATTGCGTTTGTTCTGAAAGTCGTCCAGATTCTTGTTACAAATGATTCGCTCCAAAATTTTGCCAGTCGTATCCAACAGGCAGAAAGTTAGCGGTATGATGATGGTTCATCTGGTGGTTTGTTACCTTTGGGAATAAGAACTAGGTTTTGTCGTTCCAACTGGTCCTGGAAAACTCCTTCCTTCAGGCAGATAGATATTAATGAAGATGTCTGGGCTTGTTTTTATTACGATTTTGAGTACTATATTTGGAATACCATCTTGTTCAGGTGTTTTTTTTTATCAATTATTGCGATCTCGAATATTTCCTCTGCGGTGACCTTTCGGATTATTGGGTTTTTCACTGTGGGATCATTCGAGAATGCGTTTTCTTCTTAATAGGAGAATAGGCTTAGGGTGGGGATATCATCGTGTATTGGGAGTAGAGATTTATTAGCAATTTTTGCATGCTGCCGGATTAACGTATGACAGCGAAAGATAGTCTGTGGTGTTATATGGCTTGGAAGCCAATGTGTTGGCATAGATCTTAGAGATCCAGTTACAAGGCTTGTTGTATTGTTGAGCTGTACATCCATTTTTGTTGCCGCTAAGGACACAAGTCCGATTGCAGCAGAGCAAAGCGATGAAGTGTTTGCTCTCCATATCGAACCGGAATGTTTTTGAATAATATCGTTTATCGTTCAGAGTTTGGCCGCTATGTTTGTGGCTCCAGTCCAGTGTCACTGTAAGGAATTTTGGGTTATGGTTGGGGATCAAGAATATATCATTGAAGATCACCTTTAATTTATAATTCATTCTAGAATTCAGATGGAAGCAGCACACCTCAGTCTTCGACATGCCTGGACACAGCCACCATTCTCTGAAGAAGGTCTTCAGAACTTCGAGATCTGTGTTCAAGATACGCTTAATTGTAGCTAAATTCTGGTGTTGGGTTCCTTTAGCAATGTTATCGGCGTATGAGAATTTTCTTGACACAGTCCGAGGTATATCGTAGATGTACAGGTTGAACAGAGTTGACGCTAGTACTGGCCACTTTTAGCATCATTGAAGAAGACTTGGTATATCCGGTTAGATAGCATATTTTTGATAAGATGGGCCATTTTGCGGCTGGGTCTAACCCTCAGGAGCTTGTAGACTTTATCATAGGCAGCAGTAAAGTCTATGAGTGCTACAGAATTTGTTTGCATTTTTTCATATTCTGCTTCGAAGTGCATCATCAGGGCCTGTACTTATTTTGTACAGCTACGTCCAGTCCGAAAGCTACGATAGCCTTCTACTCGTGCAGTAGATTTTTTGAGAAAACTTGGGGACCTAATCCCAAAATCATCCTACAGATATATATGGCTATAGAAAGTCCAATACTGACTGACTACGTTTGGTGGCAGGCAACCAGCAAAACCACCAACCTAATGGCCATCACGAAAGTACAAAAACTAGCGTGCCTTGGAATCATATGTAAGTGCAGTTAGAACAGCACCTACAACAGGGCTGGAGGACATACTCAATCTGCTTCTACGAGTATCGCCGGCTATTAGTGCCCTAAGAATCAGTCAATCAGAGAGCTGGAGACCAAATGCCATACTACGATCCTACAGAAATATGTAGGCAATGTATGTATCTATCACTGATTACACCACACCATATCTAGACTTTAGAAGACATTTCTCAAGCATCTGCCCGAATAGATATGAATGGAAAAGCGGTATATTATCCAATACAAAATCAACAGCAGTATACACCGATGGATCCAAAATGGAAACAGGCGTAGGTGCCTACTACTACTCCATACCGCTGGGTATATCAAAGTCAGTCCGACTTCCGAACCGCTGCAGTGTTTTCCAAGCGGAGGTCCTAGCAGTGACAATAGCCCGTGAGAGGCGATGAGGGCAATACCTCAGGAAAATTCCTATCTACCCTTACAGGGGTAATTACGGGGCATAGATCTACGTATAACGGAAGAAGACTTATTTAGGAGTTGTGGTGACGACGAAGTTTATGAGAATACAACCCACTTTCTGTCCCACTGGCCAGGCCTCTATCATCAAAGAAATACATTTTTGGGCGACAAACGGCAGTGCAAATTGCCATTTGATTCAAATGCAGGGTGAACCTATGTTTCGCACTAGCAGTTGATTATTAAAATTACGTAAAACTATGAAGATAAAATAGAAAACTTTCAAAAATATTTATTCTTGGTTATTTTCGTTGGAATAAATTTGGTGCAATTTATTAAAAGTGTACGTGACCGCACGCAGTGCACCCTTGTATGCATCCTTTCCACAGGCACTAAAGTTGTTATACGTGTAGGAGCATATTTGAAGAACCAAATTTCCCCAAAAAAAATTCTCATGGTAGATTGGTGAGAGTAGAAAGCAGAGTACTCGAAATATTTTTTATGGTTTCAGAGCCTTTTTTTAAGTGTATATTATAATTTAAAATTTGAGTTCAATTCTTCATTTCTTGACTTCAATTCATATTTCACTTGAGAAATATGCTAAAAATATGCAAGTAAAAAGGAAAACATGCATACATGCATTTATAGGCCAAAATATGCATTTTCATGGATTTTCTGAACTCCGATCAATCTACAAGCTTGTCACTGAACAGGGTCAAGAAAACTAAAGTATGTGACAGGAACGCCCGCCCAAAAGCTTTACAGATGGTGTCTCTGCCTGTATGAGTAAAAAACCGTTCACTTCTATTGAGGAATTCGAGACATTTTACACAACCTTCTGCAGCATCGGTAATAGTCTGGTTCCATCAAAGGTCTTGGCTAACAATGACAAGCATCGATAAACCATTAGATTGCTCAACACAAATTCTACCAATTCTGAGTTTGACCATGTTAGTGTCAGTTGAAGAGTGGTTTCGCCCCGAAGGAATGGATTGGATTGCGATTAACAAAAGGAGACCATTGATATAAGCTTTCCAAATATCAAGGGAAACAACACTGCATTCAACAAGATGATGAATGCCAAGTCTCCCGTCGAACGCTGTTGCCTCAAACCATATTAAGGGAATTTTCTTCTAGACATCCAACTACACCGAAAAATACATATGGATTACGACAAATGGAAGAGCTTACACAGATGTTTGGCCCCATTTTTTTTTTCCCCTTCATTTGATGTGTCAGAAGCCTTCAACGCTTCATAAGTATATATGTAGTTGCAACTAGTTCTAGTGAGAAATCCTTGTTATGTCACAGTGGACATATATCTCTGTTCATTGTGGAGGCAGACTCCAAAATAACGTCCATTCAGCCCTGCACTTATTACTTGCTCCTATAGACCAAGTAATGTTTTAGTGGAAATAGATCTTGATCAATCTTGATATTACTGTAATAGAGGAACTCAAAAAAGAGGGTTTGTACCTCGGGCTACTGCTTAAACGATTTGCTTCAAATTTCATATCTGGAGTCTGTGGGGTAATGCACAGAGATAAAATTCGAATTTTCATTCTAATGATTTTGATAAAAATTCGTATCTTGAGTAAAATGAATGTTTGCAGTAAGACTGCATACTTAATTTCGCGCTAAAAATTCGAATAACGATACTTTTCTTATTAGCGGACTTGCGAAAATTGCATATTTCCCGGATGATACGATTTTATTCCAAATGGATAAATATCTAAGTTATTACTTACATATGTAAGGATATGGCAAGTAACGTTTTTGTTCTAAAAGAAACTAATCAGTGCAGTGATTATAATAACAACGAATTATGTAGTTACTTCAGACATCAATGTCTATGGGACGATGGTCTTGAAAAAGAAGATAATTCCTTTGGTCGCGGTGTTCTCTTGGCAATACACATTTGCCTTCAGTTCGCACTCTTTAGAACCTCGCGCACCGCCGATTTCGTGTTCATCTGCAACAAAATAACTGCAGCTGGGAGCAACAGCTACATTTTCTGTTCCTACATTCGCCCATCTCAACCCATCCAATGCTACCAACTTGCCATAGATGCGATTGATTCCCTGTTTAATGTTGTGGACCCCTGCGATGTCGTTATAGTTCTGGGGAATTTTAATCTCCCCGATCTTCAATGGGCTTTTTCTGATGATGAGACCCACTTTGTCCCTACAAATCCCTCCTCAGATAAGGAGGTTCTATTGACTGTCTCTCCTTTACCAATTAAACGGCGTTACTAACTACATAGGTAGACAACTCGACTTTGTCAAATCATGTGATGCCGACAACTGTGTTGTTTCAGAGAGCAACCACCTTCTCTCCAAATTAGACCGCTACCACCCACCTCTATCTCTCACATTCACTCATATAGTTTTAATTTTGTAAAACAGACTTCATAAATCTGAATAACCTTTTGAGTAACATTAATTTCAATGTTAATTTTGAAAATCCTAGCATTACTATCGATGATGCCCTTGTGTTGTTCTACACCGAATCTTTCAACTGTTTCACACAATCTGTTACATTCGTGCTTCAGAAGTACTCCTCGTCATCTCCACTCTGGTTCACCAAAGAAATACACTTTTGCACACGTAACTTAAATATCATTTGCACTATGACTTTTCCAATTAACTCCACGCATATACCTACTTTTCCGAACTCTGTGAATCTGATTATCTCGAAAATTTAGACCCAATGCAACATAACATGATCTCCGACCCCAAGCGAAAAAACAAAAAAATGACAACTATCCATCTACTTTAAAATTAATTAGCAACCATGTTCTAGAAGTTAATCTTGAATACTTCTCATAAGAATTGCAAATAGATAGGTTGTAATCTCCATATTCTGATTTTGATCTTACTAGTTCCGGTTCTGATGAAAATGACTTGTCTGCTTCATCGAAGACTATGTTAAAACACAGTGGGCTGAGGTTGTCCCCTTGCTTCAGTCCTTTTCTCATCTTGATCGCTCCTGAACTTTCTCTCTATCTTTACTCTGACGATGGGATTGTCGTAAACACTTTTAATAACATTTATAAGTTTCTCAGGTACTTTCTTTGTTGTTAATACCTTTCACGCATGCTGTCTTGGGACACTATCGTATGTGGCTTTTAAGTCCACAAACTCCATAAAGAGGTCCTTGCCCCACTTCATCATGGTGGCTCTTAATATGAACATATGGTCCTGTGTTTGTCGTCCGGGCCTGAACGCCGCCTGTTCTTCCTCCAAATTTTCATCCACGACTATTCTAAGCCACTTTTTTAGCACTTTCGTGTACCGCTTGTACATTGTTGAGGAGAAATTCATCGGTCTGTAGTTATTGCAGTCATAACTATTATCCCTTTTTTTGGATTGGTATAGTGAGGCTTTACTTCCATTCATTACGAATCTTCAAGTTTCTCCTTTACAGTAATGTCAAGATTGATCAGAATCTCGAAATCAAATTCGTTCACGAAAACAATATAGGAGCAACTACAAATAATAAATACAAATTGGCATTATTTCACTTGATTTTATTTAATGGCACCAAATCATACAGATTTCATCTACTCCTGCTGTTTAGATGCGTGAACAATGCGAATGCATCAAAAACAACATCGAAAAGCTTTTTACCTAAAAATTATACATAGGAAAGACTTTTTATATTATTTAAGGTCAACTTAGTCTTCAAGCTAAGTAATAATAAAAAAAAAATAAAACCCACTACTGGGTCGCAAGTACTTGCACCTACATGCCATTCAAAACTTAAGCAATTTAGTTAAAATCATTTAAAAAAAAAAATTGAGGAAAAGCAAAAAAAGTTATTTTGACAATTTTTCAAAACTTGGTATGTCATGCCCTTGCATGTGTCTGATATTGCTTATAAACTGATTATGAACATTGCCAATAACCAATTTTCCTAAAACAGTTAATAAGCGAAGTAGCGCAATAAGTATTTTTTTTTTTCCAAAAACATATGCACATGTTGTCTAACAAGTCCATATTTTCAGAATCGAAAATTTCAATTCCGCCTTAAATTGTGACCACACCAATCCCGTCGACCATACAGACAGACAGACCGACAGACAAAATTGAGGGACCCGCTTTTACAGTTCCTCTATTACAGTAAGGTCAAGTTTGATCAACATTTTCAGGAAACCAATATACTTGCCCCTTTCAGGTTGAAGAAAACATAAAATCATAAAATATTCCTATGTACAGCAGTGTGGGTATGTACATACCACAATAAAAAAAAAAGTAAAAAAAAGTCATCATCGTCCTCTTTCCAGCCAATAAATTCACAAAAGAAGTATAAAAGGATGAATGGGAGAAAAAAGAGAAGACCAAAAGAGCAACACAAAAAAATCAAACAACAGTCCTTTGATTTGCACAGCTTTCGGTTGCGTACAAACTTTGCAAACAAGTTTTTTTTTTTTTTTCTTTGTCTTCCTCGCGAACCATGTTCTCATTTATTTTGCATCGCACCGCAACCCTAATTAACTTTACCAAATATCCAATAAAATATAGCTACAGCAACTAAGAGAATTTTTTTTTCCTTCGTCCGTCCTCTTTCTCTCCCTAACTGAAATTCACTTGGTAACTTCCAAGGGCTTCCTCTATACCGGATAAATTGCGGATGCTTAACTTTTCTAATTTTTTTCATGTCCCTATTAAATATGAGTAACCATGGCGAAGAGAAAAAATATCTTCTCAAAAGTAACTACAATCGATAAATTGTAAACCTAATTCCATTGGAATGTCCCTTTCAAATTTCGGGTGATATTATGACAGACAATCTGGTTGGCAAAGGATGTTAAGATGAACACGTGAAAAGGATTACAGATTTATGGAGTTACAATACCAACTGGCGAAAAATGTAATTAGATAGATGTTTTGTTTTGTCCGTAACATGGCTAATGTCGCGTTTTTCAAACATTTTAGAACCAGGACCCAGCTATGAGCATTGAAAGCGAAATTATCAAATACTCGTACCTTAGCGAAAAAAAACCTTAATGAATGTTGGGCTGCACATAACACAGCTGTTAAGTTAGGGGTTGACGTGGCTCAGCCGGAGCTGTGGTCTGTGGTTTGAAACCGACATGCATCACTTAGAATTTTTACCAAATCAGTACCATTTTCAATGGTCAAATCTCATTTCGGCTTTAACGCCTACAAAGAGACTAGGTGCGGGTGATATACTAAAGCTTATTACTAATGTGTTATACATGTATGCATATACTGTATAGTGGTCTAAAGTGTTTTTGTGACCGAGGATTAAAAGCCTTTCAGTTTTGACATTAAGTTTTCGAAGCACTCAATTCAGTCTATTGTTTGTACCCCATGTAACATATCATGTCGTTAAGCTTGGGATTTTTTGAAAGTATGTTGTCGTTCCATGTTCATTGTTGAAAAGTAAATATGTGAATTTAAAAACGGCCGAGGGGGTGAAAATCTTTTAAAGACACCATAAGGCCCGACCGCGTATACTCACTAAAAATACCACTCTTCAAGATAAATACTACAACTAAGCCGACGCTTTTTATTTTCGCTTACGAGACACGTGTGTTTTGGAAAAAGATGTTCGTATGTAATTTAAAAAGAATGTAGCGCTTTAGACAGGTTAAATTCCAATGAAAGTTCCTGCTGTTTTCACGAAAGGTTTTGTCCTTTGCAGACGACGAATTGAATTGTTCACGTCAAGTAGTTGAATGACGGTAGGGTTGCAATGGCCGTGAACATGATCTTTGTGTTTACGAGCAAATTTTGTTATTTCTTCGACGACGCTGGAAATTCCCACATCCCGATGAATATCTTCGTTACGTACGTACCACTGTGCGCTAACGATCTTTCTAAGATATTTCAAAAGTTTGTAGGATGTTTCTATTGCTTTTCCTGGTACAACCCCATAGTTGTAGACCATACGTCCACACTGGCTTTAGCACTTGCTTATAGATAAGCAGTTTGTTATGTTGGCTTAACTTCGAATGTCTTCCGAGTAGCCAGTACATTTGTCGGTATTTGTTTTCGAGCTCGTCGCGTTTCTTTTTTACGTGCGATTTCCATTTAAGCTTAACATCTAGAGTCATTCCTAGATATTTTGCTTCGTTCGCGTATGGTATTTGAGCCGAGTTTAAATATACGGGTAATCTGTCCACTTTTTTGTAGGTAAAGTTGACTTAAGTAGATTTGCTTTCGTTCAGCACAATATGCCAAGAATTCGTCCAAGCGTGGACTTTGTTAACAGCATGTTGCAGCTTTTCAGTTGCTGTTTCAATTGTATCGTCCGTTGTCAATATCGCCGTATCGTCCGCAAACGTGGCGACGACGCAGTTTCTTTCCTGCGGGATATCACGCGTGTAGAGTACATATAGAAGCGGGCCGAGGACGCTTCCTTGTGGGACTAAGGCCGCAATCTCCTTGAACTCAGAGTAATCACTTCCGTGCTTAACACGAAAAAATCTTACGGTGAGGTACGATCGTAAAATTAGAAAGAGTTGCCATGGCAGTAGTCGTTGCAATTTATACTCCAAACCTTCGTGCCAAACCTTATCGAAAGCTTGTGAGACGTCAAGAAATACACCACAACAAATCTTTTTTTCTTCGAGAGTTTTCTCATTCACGTCAGTTATTTTGTGGACTTGGTCGATTGTTGAATGTTTGACTCTAAATCCAAATTGATGGTCAGGAATGAGACGTCTTTCGTTGATTACGGGTTGTAGTCGTTTCCTGGTTTCGGGACCATTATAATCTCTGCGATTTTCCATTGACTCGGAACGTAGAGCAATCTGAACGAAGCGTTAATCAAATATAGCAGTTTGGTAAGAGCTTTATTCGGTAATTCCTTGACCACCTGCGCCGTTATCAAGTCGTAACACGGTGCTTTTTTAGCTTTAGATTTTTAATCACTTCCCTCAGTTCAATTAATGCAACTTTTTTTACTTTAAAGTTGTCAGATGTCGTGACTGGGGAGTCGGGCGTTATCAAAGGGCCATCGAGTGGCTTAAATGTATTTTTTTTTTATAATTTGCACGTGTTAAAGGGGATATGAATACCCTTATACTAATTTTTAGAACACGTGGGTTTTTTTTTTTTTTTATGGAAAGGGGAGGAGACAGAGAGAAAGACAGAGTGGTATAGTTTGAAACTCAGGTGGTATTAAGTTTCTGTAAACTCCAAGGGTGTCTAGATAACTGGGGAGTATTTTTGTGTGTTTTTCGCTATTATTGTCGTTGCTTATGATTCACAGTATTTTTTTCCATCCTCCTGATGTCATCAAGTTGCATTTTAGCCATATGACCATCCTACTGCCAGTATTATGCCTTCACAGTAGAGTTGACTTAGCTTTCGCAAGTGATCGACTTTTTTATTTATTTCATGCGAAATAAATAGATGATTCTTGACTTCAGGATTCGAACCGTGAATCAACAGCGTGACAAGCGATGGTGTTACCACTACACCACGGCCACTGCACTTCTAAGTACAAAGCAAAAAGTTCCGCCTTTTCTTTGTCGCTCTTGGCCCAAGTTCTATCGTTTTTCCGAATTGGTGGCGCTTGTATTTGAGGTTTCCGGATGCCTTTTAGCGCTTTGCAAAGTGAATAATTTGATTCTCTTCCAGTGGAGAGATTTTCAAGGTATTTCGCTATCTTATTGCTTTTAAATTCCCGAATACTATCTCTAAGGCGATTGCATAGTCGGTTAAGGATCTTTTTATGCTGCGGTGCACGAGTGATTTGCCATTTCTTTCGTGCTTTTCTTTTCCCCTGATTTCACTTGGATAGTTTTCTTTGCGGTTAATCTTATAGCTTCTAGAAGGAGCGCCGCTCTTTGGATTGCTTCACGAAACGATCAACTTCGTCCTCCAGTTCACAAGGTGTTTTAAGCGGTGTTTATTTTTAACCCTCACCGCGCACGGTTTAACCCTCACCGTTTAGATGTGGCAGAGAGAAAGAGCCTAATCAGTCCGTCTGTCTTTCCACACTTTCTCTTAAGATTCAAAAACCGATTTTAATAATGTACGAGTATAGTGCATGACATTATTATACCAATAAAAATAAATTATTTCGAAACATGTGAAACCAGATTTTTGATTACTGTTATAAACTAAAACTAAAATCCAAATATCATTAAATTATTTAAATTTTAACTTTAAAAAAAATGTAATCTTTGAAAACAATGAACTAAATACTTATACCAGACAGAATTCTATAAAGGTTAATATGGATATGCTATATCATGTAATTGAAAAAAAGTTATTTAAATAATTTGTACGTCTGCTTTTATTGTTTATATCTCTAATTAAACGTTGAGGGATTGATTTCACCAAAGATAGGAGCATAGATGTGTGGATTTGTTCCCATTCCGTTTGAATTACTTTCTTCAGTTGCAATAGCGTATCAAATTATAAACCAAGATACCCTTCATAGATTCTCCATCGGTTTAAGTCCGGTTTAAGTCGGGACTTATAGCAGGCCACTTCAGTTTTGAAATATTTCTCGACATAAAGAACTCTTTTGTATTATCAGTCTCCCCATAAATCATCTCCAAATTCAATTCCAGCAGGTTCATGTAGTTTTGGAATTTAATTTTGCGTTTTACAAAACAGATTGGACTCTATCCACTATAACCACATGTAGCCCATGTCATCAGGAATCCACCTTGAAATTTCTTGAAAGTTCTTGCCGGATATCTCTCCAATACTTTTGGCAGCCGTCAGACCCCGTTTTACATAAAATTTGTTTTCATCACTAAATATAATAGAATGCCCATTCCTCTTTCTAAAGTTTATGTTGTTCCGCGAATTCAAGACTTGCAGATATTTATGTTACAACCTGCTTTCAAATTTTGTTGAACTCTTCTTGTAGTTATAAGTAGATATAATTGAAGTCTTATTTGCGTTGGGCTAACACTTTATTAACCGCTAAATGGTTTATTTTTCTTTTTACGGTGTAGGTACACTTAGTAACATTCAATTTCGTACGAGGGCGAATTTTTGTAAATTTTTTATTATTTTTACAGAAAATATTTTTTTTTTTACAAACACCTTGAATATTCAAAAATTAAATAATAATTCTATAAAATAACAATAAATTGAAAATTAATTCACATAAAGGTAAAAAAAACAGTAAACAATCAGTTTCGTACGAATGGTAAAAACTAAGATTTTTGGTTAAAAAAAAAAAAAAAAAATAGTAAACTTAATACGGAGTTGAGTTTCCTTTATGCTTGATAACTGCTGCAAGCCTACTAGGAAGTGATTCAACAAGCATTTTTATGACATCGGGCAAAATTCTATTCCACTCTTCCGAAACGAGTCTTTGGAGTTTCTTTTTGCTGACAGTTCCGAGTGCTCCCATAGATGTTTGATAGGATTAATATCTTGGCTTTGGGGAGGTGTTTTAATGCATTTTGGGCAGTTATACAATAGCCAAAGGCGCAAGTCTAAAGCGTTGTCTTTTATATCGCTTTCCTGGTAAAATTTAAATGTTATTTATCTTCAATCTTTCAAATTTTCCTTTAGTATCCATCAGTTTATTCATGTTGCCTTGAATAAATTTTAAATTTCTAACACCTTCCCAGCCCATAACACTTTCTACACCGTGTTTTACAGTGGTCTATAATTTGTTTAAAAGATAGGCTCGTTACATTTCTGGTAGACTTGACAACGAATATGACATTTTTCCAATAATCTAACGACTTTCTTTGGCAAATTTGAGTCTTTTAATTCTACTGACCTGATGAAAGGTTTTCTACGACATGCTCGTGAAAAGTAACCATTTTTCCTTAGTGTACGTCTAATGGTAATCGGATTCACATTGGTTCTGTTAAACTAGTAAGCATTTTAGACAATTCGACTGAAGTCAGCTTTGGATTTCGATTTATTTCACGTAGAACAAACTTTATGGAAGACTTAGTAATTTTTCTATGTCCTACACAAATTTTCAAT
>OY720432.1:51559030-51596453 GCA_963082735.1 Pocota personata | reverse complement strand
GCAGCATACGGGAAATTGGTTCATTAGATCCATATGAAGTGCGGTGGGACGGTAGAGAGAAAAGACGAGGGCATCGTAAATTTCGTGGGTTGGTATTGAAGAAAATTGAATAATAAAGAGATGCGCAATCGACAGAGCCTGAAAGAAGTCGATGAATGAAAAGAATGTCTGCAACATCTCTGCGTTTCTCTAGAGTATTCAGGTTGATAAGGTTGAGGCGGTCTTGATAGGGAGGCAAGATGAATGGATCGTTCCAAGGAAGACTTTGAAGGCAAATCGAAGAAATCGACGTTGAACATTCTCGATTCTGGTCACATTAACTTGCTGAAAGGGTGACCACGCTTAACGGGCGTACTCAAGGAGGGGGCTGATATTCCACCATTTCTTTCGAAAATGCCCATGGCGAAACTGTTACTGACTTGATCCATATCATGCGATGTTACAATTTTTTTTTTTTTGTCTGAAGGTGCTTGGCTTCGCCTACGAAATATGTGGTCTCAACAAGACGATGCCACATGCCATACAGCCAGATTAACAATGGAAATTGTGAAACAGGCATTTTCAGGTATTATTGGAGATATCAATTGGCCACCACGCTCACTAGATTTAACAGCCCCCCGACATGAAACCAACAACATTGCAACAATTGAAAGACAAAATACGCAGCGCAAGTGCAGATATTCCGGACTATTTTTCATCATTTATGGCATTGAACACATAATACATTTATAACAAAACCCAAAGATTGATGTGTTGTTTTTTAAATGATTCTAATTCTAAATCTCAAAGAAGTTTGTCTTTCAGTTCTGACTGTCAATCTGTCTGTATGTATGGAAGACTAACCTAAACGACTGGGTGGATTTTCATCAAACTGGGATCTGTAGCATTACATTTCGAGGTGGAATCGAAATTTTCTTTATAACCCCAAAAATAATTGGTGCGTATTATGTAACATAGCAATATACTAACGATAGACCCCCAAAAATATCATATATACGAGTAAGTGTGATCAGCATCAAAAGCTTAATCGCTCTAGCCATGCCCGTATATCACCACTTTTTGGACTTCAGATTTTGAGCTAGGAATAGAATTTGGAATCCGAGTACGACCATGGCCAGGCCAAACCCACTTTTTAAAGAAAAATGTCATTTTTTCTCAATATTTTTCCCATGAACTAAAAAATATTGTCTAGGTAAAATATGTAGATGTTGACTTTCTCTACATTCCTTCCGTACCATATACATAGTCACGCCCAATTTTTGGAGGCGTATACTTCAAAAAATATATGCTGCATTTTCGAGATATTTACTGAGATGGTTAAGTCTTATTGTGAATATCTCATCAGAGTCCGTGAACTTCGATTACAAATTTTGTCTGTTTTGTGATAAAATTTCTTAAAATTTGTTGAAATTTCCTGTGTATAGAAAGATATCATGCATTTTATTTTTTTTTTTGTTTGGAATGAAATTTCGCATTCAGAAGTCTTACCTGTTAATAATACTGACTGATGTTTTTTCGAGGATGATTTCCGGGACCTAAAGTTCTATTCCATTTTCGAAGGGCAATTTTTTCGATTAAAAGAAGCTTCTTATGAAAATCTTGCTCTCGGACGTTTATCAGATGTTTGTGCGAAAAACGATGTTGTATTTTCTAGGACTGGAACCTTGAGTTTCCCGCTAATTGATCACCTACTTAACCACTAAGCCACGACGCCCATTGTGCAATATTGTATGCTAGAAATAAAACAGGTTTTTTTTTATGTAGTTTCCTATAAACTCATTAGTGAGTGTCTTCTTAAGTACTATGATCCCCTTCAAACAAACGACAAAAGCACAATTCTTGAGTTTCTTAAACTTTCTAACCTCTCACAATCCAACCTACTTAGAACATACCCGCATACTATAAATTTCTGTTACAAATGTAATTATATTCCTACCCCTTTTGCACATAGAAATATTATCAGTAAGGGTACATTTTAATAGAATATCAAACGATGAACTTTACTAGCAATATAATGAAAGCCACCACCATCAAAATTCCATTAGACGCAATTTTAATGGTAGCTTGCACTTAAGAATCTTTTAAGTGGTCACAAAGGTACGTATATGTGTCTATGTATGTAAAACACACCTCCACGTTAAATATCCTACAAGCATACGAACAAAGGCATAGAGCTGACTAGCAAAAAATAGGAAAGTTTAGAAACTAAACTTAAAACTTTCTCTTCGATCCATAGCATCCTACAGTCTCTGATCAAATCGCTGTTACCAAGGTAATTGAATTATGCGGCAGGGAATAGTATGACGACAATTTCTATTTCCATACAAAAGAAAAAAACCTTTTCACAGTATAATTTAAGGCATGCACGCTGCCAAATAAATTTACATTTACATAACTACATGCACAAACTACAAAAAAAAAAAAAAAAATCGTAAGTACTCGTACTATTATAGTATGTACTCGAATGAAAATTGTTCTAAAGTTTCTGCAATATTTTACTTATTTTCAGAGTTTTGGGTAATTGTACCTCTCCAAAAGTTTTTTTTTTTTATTCTATACATAAATATATATTTTTTTTATATCTGCAGTAACATTTGGTACGTACACGCGGATGAAGAGCACACTTTAATTACAAGTAGAACAGCATGTACCTGCGCTGCCTGAATAAGTCCTGAAACGAATATTTGAGACGAATATTTGACCTATCCCATAGTGTGTATGCATACATAGTTCGTAACAAAGTGAAATAGCGAAGGTAGAGCTCAAAAAGTATATTTTATGTACACAAATATTCGTATGTATACATAGGTACAGGATATATGTATACATATGCATTTTATGATCATCATCAAAAGTTATGACGACCTTCTTGTTCGTCCGTCTTTCCGCTTGTCACCAGTTTTTGGACCTTTCATTTTTAGCTATTAAGATGAGACTTTGTATAGGGTAAGTCGATGTAGGATGTCACAGGCTTATATGTCCGAATTCCGAATATATTGGCAACACTGAGTTTAGAGTTTCTCATGATCCCACCTCTCGCGAACGTCTGACAAACATCCGAGATTAAAATTGTCATGAAAGCTTCCCTCAATCGAAAAAAATGCCCCTCGGAAACGGCATAAAACTGTAGGTCCCAACCATTTGTGAGGCGCAAATCACGAGTGGCTGCGAGTAGCTAGGCCAGGCCCGAAACTGGGCTGTTAGCGCCAAAATATTTATTTACATATATCCATCGTGTGGTGGTAGGTATTTTTTATTTTTATTTTTTTTAATGTAGGTTTTATATATTATATATAAGATCGACTTCACGTGTCATGCCTCTGTGTATCGATATGACATATGCGAGGCCGCCATTTTAATTGTTGGAAGATGGTTTTCTTCTTGACATGTTGGGGTAAGGTGTCAGTCAGATTGACGCGAAGACAACTTTGCAGAAATCTTCCCTAAAATGTTATAAACAGTCAACTTTGACAACTTGAATTTTAGCAACTGAAATTTTTAGATAGTACGCTACATAACAGAGCGCCCTAACAGACATACCTACTCGATTATTATTTTCTGTTTGTTTATTGCTCAATTATTGTTCAATTTTTCGCCGAAATTCATTCAACAACCGATATCGATCTGTTCAATGTACTACCATTGAGAAACCATTGTTTGGGGTAGTGGTTGGAGAAACCTAGATTTTCTTCAGTTCCAGGGTTCCGGTATTTACAAGTTATCAACAAAAAAGAACGGAACCCTTATAGTGAGAGTCAGTTCTAGCCCGTCCATCTGTCTGTCATAGCCTCATATCTTTTGAACCGTTTTCGAGAAAATTGCACATTTCCAAAATTGGCCCGAAAGTTAAGTACCGTTACTTACGAGGCTGGAATTGAAATTTTGATTTAGCCTCTGGACATTTTCCCACAGGCACTAGATATTAAGTTTGAAGAAAATGCATAGAGCCGTTAAGGCTGCACTCTGAGGTACAGACATACGGACAGACAGACATAATTGCGAGACCTACTATTTTGAGATTCTCTAAATATAGTAATACCGAAATTGATCAAGAACTCGAGATTGAACATTTTCACGACAACAATATTTGCCATATAGGAGCAAGTAAACATTTTTTTTTTTATAAATAAAATGTAGATATCAAATGAAAGGTAACCAAGTGCTGATTTCAAAGAAGTATAGTTCCATTATTCTTACTTTATCAACTTTCGAGAAAGTCCAAAATAACTGCAAAAAAATGTATATTCTCCTCCTTATCTCTGAAACTACTGAAGCAACAGTTATTGAAAAATTTGTGAGAATGTGTCACCTTCAGAAAATTACAGGAAAACTAATTTCCTTTTGATACATGTCAGTTTTTCAAAAAAAATGATACACAAAATGCGAAATAAATAAATAAATAAAAATGACGTCTACCAAACAGCTGAATATTTATTCGTACTCCTGAAAATAAGCCGAATCGTTTGATATCCTTTCTATAAACAATGGTCGTTTAGGCGTGCATAATTATAATCACACACGCAAACACGTGGAATACATACAAATCATTTTAGTCTGACCGTGGTTAAAAAAATAAAAATATAAGACTTGCAGGAAAGTTACATTGTACCCAGAACAGATCGTATGCTATCCTATGACCCATCTTTTAACTCACGCCTAATTAAGGCGTAGCGTAGCGGAATTTTTAAAACAGACGATACGAGTATTTCCACGAATTTTAAGAAATTTTATCATAAAATTGTGCTGTAAGAGTACTCAAAGGTTTTAACATACACACATCCGCTGGTATCTGCCCCATAATTCTGAAGGAGTATTCTTTTACGCTGGCAAAACCTCTGCTTAAGCTTTTCTGTCTATCCTCCTCTTCAGAGCTCTTTCCGAGTAGATGGAAAACAGCATTTGTCTAGCCCGTCCCTAAAAAAAATGCGAATGTTCCTCCCTGTCCAATTACCGACCCATTGCACTTACGTCCCTTCTTTCCAAGGTCATGGAAACGCTGATAAATCGTCAGCTTATGAAATATCTACGAGTAGATTCACGAAAACTCCTCCTCCACCGGCAATATGGTTTTCGTAGCAACAGGTCCACTGGTGATTTGATGGCATATCTCACCGAGAAATGGAAATAATCTCTTCATCACTTCGGCGAAACTAAGAAGGTTGCGCTTGATATTTCAAAGGCATTTGATGGAGTTTGGCATCAAGCTTTTTTGTCGAAAATCCGTGTATATGGCGTCGATGAGTTTCTTCTTTTAAATTACCTTTCGGGGGGTTCAATATAAATTGTCTTGGACAGCTTCAACTTGATCGTGATGATGACATCGCGAGGACAAAAAAAAAAAATACTGTGAATCATAAGCAACGACAATAATAGCGAAAACAAACAAAATACTCCCCAGTCATCTGGACAGCCACCCTTGGAGTTTACAGAAACTTAATACCACCTGAGTTTCAAAGTACACCACTCTGTATTTCTCTCTGTCTCTTCCCCTTTCCACAAAAACACACGTGTTCTAAAAAATTAGTAAAAAAAAAGTCTGCAATTCACCATATAAATGCTGGTGTTCTCCAAGGCTCTGTTTTGGCGACTGGGTCATCTCACGGCGAGCGTTCATCAATTGGCCGCCGCGATCTTTCGACTTGACATCCCTCGATTATTTTCTCTGCGGCTACGTCAAGTCCTTAGGCTACGCTAACACGCATACCACTTTGGACGAGCTCGTGTCCAACATTCGAGACGCTATTGCCGGAATAACGCCGCACATATTGGACCGAGTCATCAAAAATTGGATTGACCGCTTGAAGCACTGCCAGCAGAGATGTGCTATTCCATACATAATGGCATGAATGTAGCTTCAAAACAAAGCCCGAATCAATTTGATATCTCGCACCGTTGTTGTTTTATTTAAATTTCTTTTCCTATCGTTCTTATCTGGTCACCCTATAGAACTCATTACCAGTTAACCAATTATTCATAAACATATAAACACAACTCCGTCTGAGGGTTGTTTACTACCATTTTATACATCATTAGGAATATCTAGTATTTATTTCATATTCCCTCCTTCCCCATATCTTATTAAGATGCAACGTAAAAGATTGACTGTCAGTTTGCTCGTTCACTATATGCTACGTACATATGACTATGTACGATTATGATATATCATATGTATGCATATGATTCCTTAATGTGGCCATACACACATGAGTACATTGGTCATATACGTAACCAATCAAATAATGGACTAATGGAACTACCGTCGAACTAGTAACTATTGTGGAACTAAAGAACTAATGGAACGATCGTCTGACTCGGAACTGTTGTGGGACAAAATTACTAATGGAATGATTGTTGGACTCGAAATTATTGTGGAACCAAGAGACTAATGGAACTATAGCCAGACTTGGAGCTATTCTGGAAATAGTTGTTAGTGTAATTAGCGAACTAAATGTATCATTTTTGGATTCGGTAATACGGATTTGTATGATGCGGACTTGGATCTTTCCTTTTATGAAGTGAAATAGTTCATCTCAACTGTTCGTTCCATAACTACACACCACTAATTAGTACGTAGTCGTCTAATGAATATGATACATTAGTTCAAAAGCCATAAATCTTGATTTTGTATAAATTATTTTCAAAATTTCTTAAGATCAACTTAAGTAACATAAGTTAAGTTCAACTTTGTAATTTTTAAGATCCACTCTTTTATTTCGTGCAAACCGTTAAGTGGAACTCACACCTTTAAGCAAAACTTAGAAACATATGATTGGTATCAGTAAATAGACCGTAAAGAAGTAAGCTAAAACTGTTTACATTGACAAATGACTTCCTTTCAAGTCCAACAAATGTAAGCCTTAAAAAAAAAAAAAACTCGAAATAATCAAAACAACAAAGCGCAAAACATCCGGAAGCAAATTACTTTACATCCCTATTTACCGTAATAAAGCCTGATCCCCATTTTAACTGTCAAACCGCTAAAATTGCCCGTATGTTTCCTCATCATCCCAGGAAAGGAAGCCTAGCTGCCATTCAGCAATCCACTACCACCACCCACAGTTAACCGCAGCATCGCACCATTGGAAATAATTAGTAATTCACGAAACAGGTAACAACCTTAACCCGGCAATAAAAGTCCCAAGAGCGCGAGCTTCAGTTCAACACTAATGACATCGACCCGAGAGAGATTATGCACACACACATAAATAGAGTGCCTCATCCAACTACGCTCGATTTTCGACGTAAATTCGGCGTTTATTTTGTTTGAATTAATTAAAGACATAAATTAACCCGGAATAGCGGTATTTAGCTGCTTGCAAAATTATGTTTGCTTAGAAAAGTTCTTTCTTGTGTGAGGCCTCCTACGCGTCTATTTCTTTTCGTCTTTCTCACCATCTTCTACAGAAGTGACAGTACTCAAATGAAATGTGTCGAAAGCAAGTATCGCAGTGTGGCTCAGATGAAAGAGTTACGCGTTTAAGGGGCTGTTTATAATGGATACGTAGTACGCAGGAATCAAACCCAACTCCAAAATTTCGCGGAAATTAATTACACACGAGCATTAATGCAAAAGTTTGTGTCTAATGTCAATTGTGTGTTCTTTAAATTGACAATGGAACGATGGGATCACACAAAAGGCGCTTCTATCTCCTGGGGGCATGTAAACTGAGCAACAGCGATGGGTTTCATTATGCAGATTAGATTGTCAGAACGCTATTTGTTTTTATTTTATAAGTAATTAAACGTGCATGTTAAGATTGAAGGTTTCATTAGAATTTATTAGTCTGAGTGGGTAAACAAATTTATTATTTAAAACGTATACTTATAAAGAAAAATCAGAAACTAGACTTCGCTCTGAGTCGGACTACACGTGCTGCATAGTTCCCATGGTATTATTAAAAGATTTTCCTAGATTCTCGTGGTTTATAATAGCCTATTTACCACCACTATCTTCAACAACAAACAAAAATACAAATTAAAATAATAGAACGACAGCTAAAACGTGATTACAAACATAAATTCTCACCCACTTGTAAAAGCTTAAAGATTGCCTGCCACCCACGACATTTACATTCCCTTTTTTTAATTTTCTCAACACGAAATGTTAGCCTTTCTCTGTTTCACAACATAACCGAGACCGACCCACCCATGCAATTGTCAACCCTCGGTGATATAGCAGACAAATCACATAAAAAGGAATCACATATCCTCCGCAAATGACCTCTCTTGGGAGCAATATAAAAATATGAACTTCGAAGAATGATATTAGCTATGGCCTTTTGCTGCTATTCTCTTTCTTATGACAAATTACCATGAAGCGAATGGAATTTTTTATTTTACTACAACATCGTGTATATGAGAGCTGGAATTGTTTCAAAACAATTTTCATAAAGCATTTAGATTAAAATCTCAATTTGTAAATTTCTTATTCTTTTCTTATCCCATCCACGGATATAAGTGTGTGCATAGGCGTTTGTAGTTAAAATGATGTATATCAAGAGTTGTTTTATAGAATGAATAGAAAGTGGGAAGTTGAGACGGATTTTTAACAGGAATTTTTTTTTTAAAAAAATGGAATGTTGTTAAAGTTAAAAATATGAAAGACATGTTTTACGTAGGTAATCTGTTTCAAAGCTGTGACTAGTCGTCCATTTGAAGGACGAATTTTTGACTGAGGGAAATAACTTTTTTATTCGACTGCTTCCAGTGGAGTATTTAAGCATTTACAGCTCAGGAAAATTTCTAAAAATCTCCAAAAAACCCTAAATATTATGGTGTTATTCTTTAGGATAAGTCAGTTGTGGTGGGTGGCTTTCTTCGCTCGCGGCATAGATTTTAAATTCCGGGCAGTAGCACTGTTATTTTTGGCACGGAGATCTCAAAGTAAAAGTCACGGCTTTTTTTTCTCACGGTCCCACCTCTCGCGAACGTTTGACAAACATCTGAGAGTAAAAATTGTCATTGCACTTCGGAAACGGCATACTGTAGACCCCAATCATTTGTGAGGTGCACAGCACGAGTGCCTGCAAGAAACTAGGACAAGTCCTGTATTGGGCTGTTAGCGCCAAAAATATATATATACTCGTGGACGTTGACTTGTTCTTCATTTTGTCCGTATATTATATATGGCCACGCCCACTTTTTGAGGGCGTTTTCTTAAAAAGAAATATATTTACGGAAATATCCTTTGTATAGAAAGATAACATTGTATCTGTTTTAAAAATATCGCAACGCCACGCTCACTTTATTAGGGGTGAGTTAAAAGATAGGGGTTAGTGTATCATACTATCCGTTCTAGACGGATTGTAACTTTCCTGTGTATTTTGGATACATAGTTTATAATATAGATAAATACTACTACTAAAAGTATGTGATCAACATCGAAAGTTAAGTCGATCTAGCCATGTCTGTCCGTATGTCACCAATTTATGGGACTTACTAATATATGGGCGTCGTGGCGTAGTGGTTAGTGTGTCGGATCACTACGCAAGAGGTTCCAAGTTAGAATCCCAGAAAACACCAAAAAGTTTTTTCACGATCCCACCTCTCGCGAACGTCTGACAAACATCCGAGAGTATTGTTGTCACGAAAAAGCTTCTCAAAACAAATTGCCTTTCGGATACGGCACTAAACTGTAGGTCCCTTCCATTCGTTTGAAAAATATAACGCACACAACACGTGTGGTTGCGAGCAGCTAGGCCCTGGCACTTAAAGAGCTGTTGCGCCAAATATTTATTTTTTTGTTTTATTTACTAAAAAATATAGTCTAGGTAAAATATATAGACGCTGATTTTCTCTACAACACATTATATATGGCCATGTCGTTTTCTTAAATGAAAACATATATTGTCTTTTTAAAGCTATTTACGGTGATGATTAGGTCTTATTGTGAATATACTCATCAGAATCCGTGAACTTATCCGGCCTCTTCATCAGCTGCTTTGTCGTGATAGGTCGAGTAATAGATACTATGGTTCTATTTACAAAGATCCCAGGTGAGACATCGAACTAAAGACTGATGGCATCTTGACTGTGGCGAAAAACATGTGAAATTACAGCATGTCGGAAAAACTAATATATTTAACTACTCCAAGTGGTACTCGTGAAAGCGACAATCTGGTCTGAATGACTTTTCTCCACATCTATCAGAAGTAGTAGAAATAGAATAAGTGATAATGATTGACTATAAGACTTTCAGGAACAAACTAAACAAGGTAATAATGGAGCAAAAATCCTTTTTCTATAAAACCAAGTTCAGCCAAATCAGATCTGACCCGCGTAAAACATGGAGTCTTATAAACGAAATACTGGGAAAGAAAAAGCCTGGAGTTGATGAAACTGTAACAAAGAACTTCTCTGGCAAAATGTGTCTGAATAAGCTCGCTAGTGCATTTGCAAACAATTTTGGCACTCAGATAAAAAACTTTATCCATCAATGAGACGCCGTTATAATTCTTTCGCTCAGCGACAGCAAGTCGCCAGCTTTGGATGGCATAAGAGCCGGGGATATAAAAAGACATGTGGACATATTCATCCCAATATTGTGCAAATTCGTGAATCTTAGCATAAACCAAGCAAAAATCCCTGCAACTTTGAAACCCGCTGTAGTTATCCCAATATATAAAGGAGGTACCAAAAGTGAGCTCAACAATTACAGACCTATATCGATATTGCCGATAGTTGAAAAGTGTCTTGAAGAGGTCGTAACAAAGAGGCTTCAAGATTTCATCGCCAAAAATTCCCTCATAAACCCAAGCCAGTACGGCTTTCAGAAAAATAAAAGTACTGGTAAACTGTTAGGGAAATTTGACAATTGTATCAACGAAAGCCTAAACAAAAGCTACCATATACTAGTGCTGTTCGTGGATTTCAGTAAGGCTTTTGACACACTGAACCATGATAAGCTAATAGAAGCATTGGAAAACATTGTCATAAGAGGTATGATGGCAGTTTGGCTAAAAGACATTTCTGTGTAAAAATCAACCAGACATATAGTCAACAGGAACGCGTGCAATATGGAGCCCCTCAAGGATCAAAATTGGGTCCAATGCTTTTTATTTTATATACCAACGAGCTGTTACGAGTATTCAAGCAGGCCATACCATTTGCGTATGCAGACGATACGGCGATAGTGGTGAAATGGTGTCATGATCACGGCGTAACGATTAACGCATTAAAAACAAAAATGATGCACATACGAAGTCCGCAGTTCAAGGCTACTCAACAACAAATTCTTTTTAGAAATGATTCCTGCAGTAGCTCAACTAGCTGTCCGATTGAGATAGTGGAGAGCTACAAATATCTGGGAGTAACCATTGACAGCAATTTTCTGTGGGATACGCATATCAATGAGTTGCGCATGAGCTTTAATAACGCTTTATATGCACTTACCCATCTAAAGTTCTATGCCACAACGTCCGTGTTGAGACAAGGCATGCTCTAGTGAAATCAAAGCTGAGGTATGGAATACTCGCATGGGGTAATGCTTCTAAAAAACATTTAACCAATGTAAAACATTTTCTGAAAATAAATAAATAAATAAATAAAAAAATTATTGAAAATTAAAATTGGCATTTGCCGTCAAGCGGAGAAGAGAGATTTACACAATTTTAAAATAGAATTGAAAAGAGCTCAACTAATTTATCTATGTAAGTTCATTTCAGTTATTTTCTCTAATTTTTCTAAAATACTTCATGTAATATTTGTTGCCGATATCTTAAAGCAGACTTTAAGTAGCTATACAGAACCTTCCAACTTTGGCCGTTTAATATTGCCCTGACTTCAGTTTCCGATAGCGTGTATTTCTCCCAATGAGTTCGTCTGATTGCCTTTAATATTGGGCATACTCCGATGAGGTGGAAGACGTCTTCTTTGACATGTAGATTGCATAGTGAGCATTCAGTATTTCGCTCGGTTCTATATGGCATGTAATTCATATGAAGTAGCTCTATACTGTTTTGGTCCTGCAAGTAATTCAATTCCCCTTGATCATGTTGAGGAGTTCGATATACATGAGTCTGGTTTGACTCTTTTGGGTTTCTACTTACAATGCATCACGGGTAGATAGCTCGATCTTTATCAACAGTTCCTGTAGTGCCTCTCTCCTTGAGTCTGGACCATTCTAGGAAAAGTTGCTGCCTACGGCGCATTAAATGCGTTGCAACTAGATTCGGAAGCCTTTGACATGAGGAGTGACATTGCTTTTAAAATGTAGTAGAAGTGCAGCTTTTTTTTGAAGATGTACAAGGGGGCAGTCCGGTTTTCAAGTGATAAATTATCTTAGCAGTTTCTTCAAACTAAAAGATACCCCATACTTGGGCGCCGTAGCATATGGTGGACCTAACCACTGATTCATCGTTTCGGAATACCATTATTTTGAATTTGCTTGTATTCACTTCTGGGTTCCAAAAGTTTCAGTATTTTCCTAGCTTGTTGTCCATCATTTTCATCATCGTAGGAGTTTCCGACAGGATGACGATGTCATCAGCTCGATTCCTCCATATCGTGAAAAGAAGAGGACTGATGAAAAAATCCTGCTTAACACCCATATGAGACTCGAACCAGTTTGAAACATTGTTTCCATCCCATGCCACAGTCATATTCTCTTTGTAGAGACTTTCATTAACTTGGAGCACTTTTGTTGACACTCCAAGATTGCTTAACTTATAGAAAAGCACTTTTCTATCAACGAAATCAAATGCCACAAAGAACGCGTACAATTTTTTTCCCATTATACCTAGCTGTACTTGTTAGCGTAAAAGTATTGTCTACTGTCGAATACCCTTTCCTAAACCCAAACTTGGAACTCACTAAGCAGGTCGTTTGACTGAACCCTCTCTGTCAGCCGTTCCAGGATTATACCCGTAAATATTTTCATCACGGAGTTTAGGAAGGCTACACCTTTGTAGTTACATGGATCGCAGGCGTCTCCTTTTTTAAATAGGGGAAAAAGAATGTTCCTCCTAAAACTGGATGGCACTTCGCCCATGTCGAAAATATAGTTATATGCTACTGATAGTTTCTCCAGAAACTCGTTGGACGTTGAAGAATTCATATGAGATGCGGTCTTCTCCTGGAGTTGCAACTCTGCAGACGTCTTGCGGTCTTATGAAACGGCAATGCATATTGCAGTTGGTTTGTGGTACATAGCGGGTTCAGCAGTTTTTCAAAGTGCTCAGCTAGCACAGGTGCTTCAACTTGAAAAGTACGTGTAAAGCTGTGCCGTTGAGGGTTCTTGTGAGTTTCCAGAAATAGCGACTGCCTTGAATCCCTATATTGTTATATGCATATTTTGTAGCAGAAAAAGCGCCGTAAGATGTGACTGATCCATTTGCCACTTCCATCATCAAATTCTGGTGCGCATACCATACCATTCTCGATGTTCTTTCGATATATGTACGATTTGGCCAGAAAATACTCAAGATGATACGGATTTGTTAATCGAGGACTGCATCTTACGAGTGATAGTGCCAGTCACCCTTCAAGTACTACCTACACCCATGCAGCAGAACTGATTTTGAATTGGAAGGAAACAGTGTCAGCTTTTGTTTTAGCCTTATAAATTTTCAACCTCAATTTGCTTGCAAGTCCACAATTCTGTGCCTTAACAAGCAAATGTCGCCAGCGTAGCTCAGATGTCATTCTTAATTGTATTTCCTTGCTTGTGTTGCTATAAACATTTTTTCTATATCTTATAACTTATCCGTTCAATATTATTTATATTTCGAAACATAATCCCAATCAAATTTTAGCATATTGATACACACCTTAAATACGCTGAAATGATACCACTTTTTAAAAAAGGTAATAGGAAGAGTATATCAAATTACAGACCTATTTCTTGCTACCAACCTTCTCTAAGATTTTTGAAAGACTTCTTAAGTCACGCATTGGGTCATTTTTAGGTAAAAATAATTTTTTTTAGTAGTAATCAGTTTGGATTTAGAACGGGAATGTCAACTGAGGATGATATCTTAGACTGTATAGTCAGTTGTATGAGAGTAGTAACTATAACAAATCATTTGACGTGGTTGAGCATGACTTGCTACTTAAAAAATTGATGTTGGTTTTAGGGAAGTAATACACAAATTGTTCACTTCTTACCTAAAATGCAGAGACCAGAAAGTTAATACAAATTAAAATTTCTGTGCCTCTCGTTTTTTTTAAAAAGTTGTAGCGTACTACAGGGTTCGGCTCCCGGTACCCTATTGTTTTTAATCAATTTAAACTCTGTGTTTGCACTGAATCTAAATGGAGCATCCACTGCCTTTGCGGACGACATAGTCTTCATTTATCAGATTTCTTTGGTTTGATGCATGGATTAATCATGAGCGAGAAAATGAAATTAATGTCGTTTAAAATATCAAGTAACGTCTTACATGGTTTTAATCTCTGTTTCCACGCAAATGAGTAAAAAGTTTGGTTATCCGTTCAAAGTTGCGGAAAAAGTAGTTGTATAACCAGCTTTCATTGTTCTAGAATGGTTCTAAGATTGAGTCAGTGTAACACTACAAATACCTTGGAGAGTTAATCGACTACAACTTAAATTAGAAAGATCATATCCAAACCATTTGGATCACATCTCATATGTAGTTAATAACTCGAAAAATGCATCTTATTGAACAATATTGCTCCAAAAAAGTTTTGAAGATAATTTATTACATTCTTGTTCATTCTAAATTGTAATAAAGCATCCCAAGTTGGGGTGGTTCTTATACTAACTGTTGATAACATAAAAACATTTAATTCTGATTATTTGTAATAAAAATTACTCAGTTTTACTCAGGCTGGCCTCTATTTAGAGACCTGCATATCTTACAAATGAGACACCTTTACATATTTAAACACGAAGAGAATTCATTAAGCAAAGTGGTAATATTTCTAGTAGGAACTCTCAGTTTATAGTCTACGTACATATAAATAACATGCATCTTGCCAACGTACCAATCGCTTACAAAACCCAATTTTCTCATTTCTATACCGTTACAACCAATTTTCAATAAGCTAACACTTTTTGTCCGGAAAACCTTCAATTTTCAGTCCTTTTTAAGAAGTATATCTTAATCATCAGCACAAGTCAAAAAATTAATGCTAAAGTTGTACACACGAGGCCCATAAGGGTCCACGCAGCCAGACTGGGCATTACTTTTAAGGCACATTGTCGTAGCTGCAATATGGCCAACGAGCCTGAAACAATCCTTCACTTCCTTTGTAAATGTCCGGCCCTTAGTAGGGTCAGACACCGTATACTTGGCAGACACCTTTTTGATAATATTAGTGAGTTAGCGGAGACAAGCATCGGGGACATCATCAGTTTCCTCAATGCCACGGGGTGGTTTTAAATAATCTTTTCTCTCCTTTCCCACAAGTCCAACGTCAGTTTCTACAACAATTTAGGTCACTTGAGTTGTGGTATTAAAACGGCGCCTCTGCGCTAATTATGTTTCAGCATAACATGCTGTCATAACCACAGCTACCTACCTACCTATGTACCTGTACACACGAGTATGTATCTTATTGTATGAATTGTTATTTTTATCTTTTTGTGTTTTTATTTTTATTTTTTTTTGGTGTGAAAAATCATCGAAAGACATTGCAGAAGCGTATAACCTTATTTTGGAATGTTTGGATTTTTTTGTAAATTTGTCTGGCATGTGCATGCCCACAACTGGAGCCCTACATACTGGTTTCAGAACTTGCTTATGTAGCAATAGCTTATTGTAGTTGGATAGGCATGAGTATCTCCCAACAGTCAATACATTTTTCTTTAGCCCATGTTCAATTCATACCTTTTTTACTTTACATGTGCTTTCTAGAGTCATGCCTAGATATTTGGTTGTGTTTGAATATTCCACTTGTTTATTATTTATGTATACTGGAATATGTGGTACATTTTTTATACGTAATTAATATGGACTGACTTTAGATAATTTAATCTAATCTGACATTTTTCAGTCTATTCTGAGATATAATTGACTGCCTTTTTAAGCTTTTTTGTTGCTACTTCGATAGTTTCTCCCACAGCAAATACAGTATCATCCACAAAAGTTGCTGTGGTGATGTCTTCACTTTCTGGTAGATCTCTAATAACTAATATGTATAGTACTGGACCTAGTACCCTTCCTTATGGTACACCAGCTTTAGTTTTCCCTAATGTGGAGTACTCTGTTTCTTATTTAATTCTAAAGAATCGCTCTAATATATAAGACTCTACAGTTGTTTTTTGTAATTTATAGATCAGTCCTTTGTACCATACTCTACCGAAAGCGTGTGTTATATAAACAAATATAGTGGAGCATATCTTTTTCACTTCAAATGCTCTTTCGATTTTATCTGTAATTCTATGCACCTGATTAATCGTAGAGTGCTTATTTCTAAAGCCAAATTGATAGTTTAGCAGTAGTGATTTTTCTTCAATTAAGCATCGATATTGGGCGATATGCAGTTACTTCGCTAAGTGGTTTGCCTGGTTTTGAAATTATTATTACCTCCGCAATTTTCCACATGCTTGGCACATACCTTAATCTGAATGCAGCATTTATAATCTGCGCTAGTTTTTTTAAACCATTTTTTTTTTTTTTGAAGTTGTTTTAGAATTTCCCGCGTGATTAAATCAAACCCTGGGGCCTTTTTTTTATATTTACGAGTATATCTTCCTTTATTTCTTTGGCAAGTTCTTTAACTGTAACCGGCCACCGTTTCTTCCGTTTCTTGACAATCCTCTCCTTCATAATGTTGGAACACGTCTGCAAGATATTCAGCGAAAATGCTTGCTTGTTCTTGGCTGCTCTTTGCCCAGTTATCTTCCCTGGTTTTTACTGGCGGAATGTGAGCCTGTTAATTTTCTTTGTTGACTTCCAGAGCAAGTAGTCGGTACCAGCATCATTTATAAGATTGGTAAGTTTTTAAAGACTCATTAATAAATTCTCTTACTGATTTCATGAGCTATTTGAATTGTTCAGTTTGGTTTTGCAGCTTGGCGCCTTTGTCTGTTGCCAACGTTTGCTACCCTTCTTCTTTTCTGCAATAATATATTTCGTGAAGGTAAGAGTTTTTTTTATTTTTTTATATAATTTGCACGTGTTAAAGGGGATATGAATACCCTTATACTAATTTTTTTAGAACACGTGCGTTTTGTGGAAAGGGGAAGAGACAGAGAGAAAGACAGAGTGATGTAGTTTGAAACTCAGGTGGTATTAAGTTTCTGTAAACTCCAAGGGTGGCTGTCCAGATAACTGGGGAGTACTTTGTTTTGTTTTCGCTATTATTGTCGTTGCTTATGATTCACAGTATTTTTTTCCGTCCTCCTGATGTCATCATCACGATCAAGTTGCATTTTACCCATATGACCACCCTACTGCCAGTGTTATGCCTTCACAGTAGAGTTGACTTGGCTTTTCGCAAATGATCGACTTTTTTATTTATTTCATGTGAAATAAATAGATGATTCTTGAGGCCAGGATTCGAACCGTGAATCAACAGCGTGACTACACCACGGCCACCCGTGTTTTATCTTGTTTGTTATTTTGGGAGTTAAAGCTCATGCAGCTTTTTGTATATTGAGTCTAAATATTTGCTCTGCTTTATCTAGTTGGTTTTCTGTTTGAAAGCTGATGATAGTTGGATACTTTCTTCCAACTTCTGTCCGACGTAGTTTCAGTCAGTTAGCCCATAAACTAGTCATATTTGGCATATGTTCTATGTTCTTTCTTTATTATTTTATCGCCAAGTGTAAGAAGTATTGTAGAGTGATCTCACTGTAGATTTGGCCCTTCTTCTACATTTATTTTATTTGAAGAGATATTTCTTGTGGTGAAGAAGTGGACAAGATTTGTCCTATATGTTGACCAGGAGGTAGGTTTTCCTGTTGAGTGATATTTGCCGCCACCTTTTTAATTGTTTCATATAATGCTCTTCTTCTAGTATTCATTAATCTAGATCCCCAATATTTATTCGTGGCATTCAAATCTTCTCCCGTTGTCAATCTAGCGTGCGGAAAAATCTTTCAAAATTATTTTTCTTTATTCTGTAGGGAAGAGTATACTGATGCAACTGATATTTGCCCACTGCTCGGGTTTATACTTATGGAGAATCTTTTTAAAATGCTTTTTCTTCTATTTCTGATTTGAATTTTCAAATTATATATTTCCTTTGAAGTTTAATCATTAATAATGTTAAATTAACTGTCACCCTACATCAGATTTTAATTTATTTTTAAAATATTAATTCAGGTGTCATTCCACACTAACTTTTCAAAAATATCTAACTATTAGGTGCGCAACTAGCTTCTCGCTGTCTGTCAATAGATGGCTCCAGCGGTAAGTGCTGGTCGATTTTGACATATCTAAAACATCATGAACCGAGCTTAGACATATGGTAAACAAACTGTTTTGACACATTAGTGATTTTGTTTTGGCGTCATATACTTTTGATTGTGTGAAAATGTCTGATTTTGTGCCAAATAATCGTCATTTGCGAGAAGTGTTGATTTTCTTCTTTCATTCGATGAAAACGGCGGCTGAAGCGCATCGAGAGCTCCAAAAAGTTTACGGAGATGCTGCTCTAAGTGAAACAACGTGCAGTGTTTGGTTCAGTGGCTTTAAAGACGGTGATTTCGATGTTGACGACTGTCCGCGTGAAGGAAGGCCAAAATCCTTCGAAGATGCTGAATTGGAGGCGTTGCTCGATATGTAATAATATAATATATCCCAAAGAAATATGTGACCTAATATCTGAAAAGAGAAAAGAGCTCGTAAACGCTGGTAACTATCGAGAGCACCAAGTGTTAAAGGAAGACTTAATAATTTAACAAATAAGCTCAGAGAGAGAGTAGAGAATCGAAAAGTGCATCGGTGGAAAGACACCTTATGAATCCAACAAACGATGCTAGTACAGAATACTGGCTCTGGAAGGCTTCAAAGAAAATTAAGGCCAACGGCATACATTCTGCCAGCTAAAAACAGCGGTGAAAACTGAGCAAACACAAACAGACAAAAGGCAGATTTATTTGCTGAATATATTGAAAATGCCTTTCAGCCTTACAAAGATAATGATTTCTTTCAACAAACAGCAGAAATGTACGAAGACGATCGATTAATACTACCGGTAACCTCTAAGGAACTAGCCAAAGAAATTTGAAAATTCTTCTGATCTTATTAATGGAAAAAATTTCCTAAAAAAATGTATGAAAAAACTAACACAGATAATAAATGCAGCGATATATATTCCACGAATGTAAAGTTACTTCATATCGCCCGATTTCCTTGCTGCCAATACTGTCTAAGCTATTCGAAAAAATGTTTCTGAAATACTTCCAACCGATCATAAAAATTGATCAGTTGGAAATGAAATGAATAGATATTCAACTATAGATCAGGTTCACCGAGTAAGTAAAAATATAGAAATAATAGAGAACAAAATTTGCTCTACCATCTTCCTTGATGCAACTCAGGCTTGTGATAAAATGTGACACAAATGACTAGTACATACGCTGCAAAAATATTTGCCAAAACAATACTCACATATTCTAGAGTAATCTATAATGCAGCGATTATTTGAAATAAAGCTAGAAGATGAGTTAGGTTAGATTAGGTCTGAAGGGTTGACGTAGAGTGTGAAACAAACTACGCCACACTTAGATCAGTACAGATCCATTGTGATGCCCAAGGAGTGAAGCTTCCCCACTCATGAACTCTATGGGTTGGTAATCTTATTTACCGATACATTTGAAAGTTCTTCTAAGTCTTGGAAGAAATATTTCCCTAGTATTTTGAATCTAAGGTGGTAGAGTCCTGGACAATGGCACAGGAAGTGAGGTGTATCTTCGTGTACGTCCTCATTGCCACAGCCTCTACATATACTATCTTCTTCGCTAATTCCCAATTTCTTTGTGTGATAGCGTAACAAGTTCTGTCCAGTTATCATCCCCACTAAACCAGATAAGATATATCTGTTGAAGTGTAGGATTTGCGGCCAGAGTTTTCTTGTAATTATACAGGATTCTAATGATCTCCATCTACTATTTGCTATGGCAATCATTTTATTTCTAACTTGTAGGTTCAAGTTGCAGGGTGGTGTCTTAACTGACGGGTCAGCTCGTTCAGGATTTAGAGCTGAACCCTCCCTTGCCAGCTCGTCAGCTTTCTCATTTCCTGAAACGCCATTATGTCCGGGTACCCAGCAGAGCTTTACATTCTGTTGCGTACCAAGAACCCGCAGCTCTTCGCGACAGCAGCGCACAAGCTTCGATTTTATTTGTGTGGGGAAAATCGCTCTTATCGCTACCTGGCTGTCAATGAAAAATGTATTGTAATATCATCTGATGGTATAGCTTTCATTGCAGCGTCCCGGGCAGCAGTTGCCACCGCCAAGACCTCCGCTTGAAAAACACTGCTATAGTCTGGAAGCCGGATTGACTTGTTCAAATTGAGTTTTTCAGAAAAAATCCCTGCACCTACTCCCACGTCCATCTTGGATCCATCAGTGTAGATGGAGATGGAATTGTCATTTAACGGGATATTAGTTTTCCATTCCTCTCGACTCGGAAATGAACTAGAAAACGGCTTATGAAAGTCTAAATAGGGCACCATGCAGTCTGTGCTAACATCTCCGCCCATGTATTTGCGTAAAATCTGCGCATGCCCCGTCAGGCTTGACCTCCAACCTTCAGATTGGCTTAATCTTAGAGCACTTCTAGCTGCAGATTCCTGCACAAATAGATCTAAAGGTAATAGATTGAGTATGGTCTCTAATCCTGCAGTTGGTGTGGTTCTCATAGCTCCTGTGACACCAATGCACGCTATTCTTTGTACTCTATCTAGTATCTTGAGGTTTGTGCCCTTACTTGTGGCTGGCCACCATACTAGGCTGCCGTATGTCAGTATAGGTCTCATAACTGCTGTGTAGAGCCAGAAAATGACATTTGGTTTGGGTCCCCAAGTTTTTCATAATATTCTGCTACAAGTATAGAGAGCTATCATAGCTTTCCTTGCTCTCTCCCTTTTGTTTAGTCCCCAGTTTAGTTTCTGGTCTAGTATTAACCCTAGATATTTAGCTCTATCAGGAATTTTAAGAGGAGTGCCTTCAATGGATGGACTTTTGAATTCCGGTATTTTCCTCTTGTTAGCAAATATTGTCAGCTCCGTTTTTAGTGGATTTATTGCGAGTCCACTTCTTTTAGTCCAATTGCTGACTATCTTAGGGGCGCCTTCCATTTGATCGCTTAGGGTTGGAAGGAATTTAACCGTGGCCAGTAACGCCACATCGTCTGCGTACGCTACGGTCTTAACCCCACTGAATCTAAGTTTTATTAGTACTCCATTTAGCACAATAACCCAGAGTAGAGGAGAGAGAACACCTCCTTGTGGAGTGCCTCTACCAGCTGATACTCTTAGTCTCACATCACCTAGTTCTGAGTTTATGTATCTATTTCTTAGCATGGAAACTATCCATCTGATTAGAGTGTCCTCAATATTCAGGTTTTTTAAGGCACCTTCGACTGAATTTGCCGTGATATTATTAAAGGCACCTTTAGAAGATGAGTACTTTACATTAAAATGTAAAACATAAAAATGTACAACACATACCTGTGTACATAAATAACAATCCGTCAAGCCATTTCCAAGCGATTGAATGCGTTTGGAATGATTCAAAAACAAGGAACTTGGGTTCCTTATGATTTGAAGCCAAGGGACGTTGAGCGTCGTTTTTTCGCCTGTGAACAACTGCTCCAGGGACAAAAAAGGAAGGGTTTTCTTCATCGCATCGTGACGGGTGATGAAAAATGGATTCATTGCAGCAACCCAAAGAAAAGAAAGTCATGGGGACTTCTGTGTATTTGGTGGGACCAGGTCGGTGTCATTTATTATGAACTGTTGAAACCCAACGAAACTATCACTGAGGAACGGTATCGACTTTAATTGATGCGATTGAGCTGAGCTCTGCGTGAAAAACAACCACAATACAAGCAGAGGCACGAAAAAGTGATTCTACAGCATGACAATGCTCGGCCTCACGTTGCCAAACCCGTTAAAACCTACCTGGAAACGCTCAAATGGGAAGTCCTACCCCACCCGCCATATTCCCCAGATATTGCGCCATCCGATTATTACTTGTTCCGTTCGATGGCACATAGTCTGGCTGATCAGCAGTTCCGCTCATATGAAGACATCAAAAAATGACTTCATTTGTGGATAGCCTCAAAAGATGAACACTCTTACCTTAACGGTATTCGAGCTCTGCCAGAAAGATGGGAAAAAGTTGTAGCTAGCGATGAGCAATACTTTGAATGACCATTTTTTCACAATAAAGTTGCATTTTCATCAAAAAAGAAAAGAGAACTTAGTTGCGCACCTTATAATTTTTGGAACATTTTTTCCACTGCTGTTTCTGATTGACAGTTTGGTAATACGAGTACGTATTGGAAGAAATGTAAGCTCAATAAAGAAATGCTGGACACTCAGTATTTTGTATCTGTAATTTTTGGCAACTTCGTGAACGTTAACGTTGTCACAGTTCGTCAACATGCTTATCAGCTAAAGAAGTATACTAAGCATTTCGGATCAAATAGAGATAAAGGCATGACCCAAAGATAGAATGAGATGCCTGTAGAAATGCCATGAACTTAAGTATCCATTGAACTGCAGCAAACAAAGTCCACCGAGTGATAGGGCATGAAAACAAGTCATTTTTGCCGAGCTTTTAAAATTGTCCCCAACAACTTCAGCAGACAAGTATCTAAGTTGTAATGAAAAGAATTTGGGATGCTGAATTTCGCATATTTTGATAGTATTGTTTCGGTGGACGGTGCCGAATTAGAATCTGTGCAATCGAATATGAGCGGCAAAATTCGGGAGGCTTTTCGACTTTGTTGAATACAAAACAAAGTTCTAGCACATCCTTGACCCGTACATTTAATTTAAAGTTATTTACAGTAGAAAAATAGTATGGACCTAGATTCCACTAATTGTTATTGGTATGAAAGTAATACTGTTCCAAATGAACCAAGGAAGCTATCTGAAGTATTTAGAATTGTACTCACACAAAGAGTGATTCCCGATAGGACTTTGATCACTTCAAACATTTTGTTATTAAATTACCTAATTTATTTTATAATTGTCGAAGTGTAATGCATTTCATGCAACTGAATTGAAATCTGGGAAAATCCTGTACAAATTCTTGGAAATGCACTAAAAATGAGTTAATATTTGGGCATCTGAACGACATCTCAGTATCTCAGTATCGCCACTGATAATGGTTAAGAATAACAAAGGCGACCGTATGCATCTTTGTCGCACCCACGTTTGAACTTCAAAGCCTTCTGATACTTTACCGTTGTGCAGTTCGGGACACTAAGTGCTATAAGTAATGAGTTTTGTTTGACACGTCTTACACTACCCTTGTACATTCTTCCTCTCCACGTGGTACTGGGCTTCCTGCTCGACTCTCGCTACTACTGAAACAGCTGAATTTCGATTTCTTCGATCCATTTCCAGGGTTTCGCAGATAGCCATTTGCTGTGATTTTTCTGCAGTAATCCAACAAAATGTTGTGCAGCCGTATGCAAAATCAGTTTCCAAAGCAGTGATTATCTATGTTCAGATGTACTGAACTTCTTATAGCTTCGGCTCCTTCGGCGAGATAGTTTTTAAATTTCTGACACACTACGGGATCTGGAAGTATCTCCGTATAGGAATGTACATCGCACGGCGGGTGTTGTCTTTGCCCACCTTTTCATTTAGTTTCCCCATTATGGTGATGATATCGCCGTTAAGTGTTCAATTATGTTCGGTACCCAGTTGACTAAAAAACTTGTCGCCTCCATCTTCACTCACAGTATCTGTAGGCGCGTAGCACTGAATGGTGGGCATTTTTCTTACTCTACTCTCGGAGGCTTTTGCGTTCTGCAGGAGTTAGCAGCCGGACTTACGAGTGCTTCCAGCTTGTTTTCCAAAGTAGAGGAAGGCATTGAATGATGAATAAAACGGAGTACATGCTCAGAACATATATTCCAGTATAATCCTACCCTCGACACTTCCATGCTTGACCTTTTTCTCACAGGTGTGGGTTGCTGACTCAGGGCCAACCTGAAACGAACGCTATTATTTGGTGCAGGAAATTCGCCATTCGCCATCTCTTGTTCGCATTTTCGAGAGATATTCTCTGGTGGCACCACAAGGAGGCAGGAGTAGGAGCCACTAACAGAGCTACAAAATGTTAGGCTGTAGTGACTCCTTCTCCACAATTTGCGAACTGGCACTTGTCCTGAGATGCTAATTTTACCTATTAGCCTTCGTTAGTCATTTAACATCCAATCGAATACCGTCTCAGAAAGAGCAATCAAAAACCAAAGATCAACACACCTTAATGAAATCTGTTAAACATTCAATACAACCAAAAAACCCATCGTATCGTGAAATATATAAATTCAATCTTGTTGGCTATAGCAACGATATTTGTAGAATTAATGAAATATCTACCCTTCAAATGAATTTGGGGAAAATTAGTAGCAACGCCAGGAAGACACCCTCCATAATAATGGTCGCTTTCCCCCTTATTTGCTAATCTCATAAAAATTCTTGGAAAATTCCCTGCCTTATCCACAGTACATCCCGCAGATAGTACATACTTAATTACACTAAAGTACATACCAAAACCCCAACGCTGAGAGACATTCAGACGCAAAATTAGCGTAAAATGAGAATAAGATACTCGACAAAGTCGTCATCGCCCTTGTCATATATTTTAATCCGTCAACCTATTTGAAAGATTAAAACAGTCAACAAAACACCACCCCATGAATGGGGATGAATGAAAAAAGGATATTTCATTACATGAATCCAGATTTTTTTTTCTTCTTATTTATTTCACTTCAGCTTTGTGTACTTCTGTCGCTAACCTCTCGGGAGAATTTTCTTATCGTATGTCACGTGTATACTCTATATACCTATTCCACCAAGGATTCGAATAAAGCGCAGAGCAGGAGAAAAGAATCCTTTACCCATTGTACTGGCTGCTGTTGTTATGCTTCATGCTCGTTTTCGTTGTTGTAACCCCTTTTTAAGTGTGAGGCGACTTCTTCGAATTACAAGAACGCGCTTTGTTGTGAAAAAGAATATCTTATGTGTAAACGAGTAGAAAAATAATCCTTTATCCTTAAATGAGTTGAAAAATCGTAATTTTTCTTTTCGCTCGAATACATTGTCATCGTGCCAACAAGAAGAAGAGACACACACTCAATCTCGAGATGTCATTTCGTGTGTTTGAGGATCTTTTACAAGGGTCATCTTTTCATTTCTCCTCTTGTCAAGGATATGCTTTACTTACTTTTTTTGTTTTTTTGTTTTTTCCTTCTTTTCAGGACGACCACAACCGAAGGTTACCTGGTGGCATGAAAACACTCTCCTCGATGACACTTCACATCCATTGTCAGATCGGCGAGTTGCCAATGTGTTGTCACTCGGAAAGCTAAAACGGAGAAATCTCAACATGCAGCTGACGTGTCAGGCATCGAACAATAATCTAACAACGCCAATTAGTAGCACTGTCACTCTGGATATGAATTGTAAGTACGATTGTGTTTTTGTGATGCATCATATACATACATATATATATATTTAGGTACTGTAGCCATCCTTTTAATACAGTCGCCACAGCAGAAATGAAATATCCTCTTTGTTGACTGCAGTAGGAGCACTTGGCTTTGTGTATATTGCAACCGCCTCGAAGGCAGAGGCGAAGCGTGCAATAAGGACATCTTTTCGGAGAAATTCCCTCTTGTTGCAAGAATTGCAATTAAAATTAATTGTGTGTGACAACACAAAGTACTGCTCCCTGTCATGTTTACAAGTAATTGTTCAAAATCTACTGTTCTACTTCACCACGTCACATGACTGACTCGATAAATGCTTTCACCCATGGAACAATGTAATTACCAGAGTCGCGTTGGGTAAGAAAGAAATCATTGGAATACAACATAATTGAAAGAGGAGCTTTTAATTAAGTAATTGTAATGATTTCGCATGTGATATGATACGTACTCGTATATGTGGTGTTTCGTATCATTTCTTTACAATGGTGACCGGTTTCTCAATTCGAACATGATTCTCCGTATGCACGAGTAATATGGGCTGTAATATAGACTTAGACGAAGTAATTAGCTGCCTAATAATTAAAGAGAATAAACTATCATATTTTTGCGACTGTCGAACTATCAGTGCTTTTTCACTATCTTACTATCGATGCCAGCTAAATAAGATAAATTCAACAAACTCAATGTCAACTTTGCCTAGAGGAGGATCAAACCGCAAAACACTATTTGCTTGGGAAAAATATTCTCACCTGTGAAGATAGGAACTTTCCTTATTTTCATCAGGAATGTGGGGATAGTCCTAAACAATCACCCAAAAGATTTTGATAAATTTCGATTGATATACACATATAGGACTTATATAATACGTAGGTAGTTTCATCTCTAAAAACTGTCAGAATCGGATGAAGCGTGTGTGGGATGTGCTGGGTGGGGCTTCAGAAATCTTTAAGTCAAATTTGTTAAGCTTTTGCAAGAAATAATTTTGGACACCCTGAAACGTCAGCTTTAATTTGATATGTCGTTTAATGGGGTGTACAAATATTTTTATTTCTTGGGGTATGTCGTGCCCTCCTATAAAAATTTTAGCTTTCTAGGTCAAACGGTTCAAAAGTTAAAAGCGACATTTGGGTTACTCGTTGAATCTCCTTGAGAATAGTTGTTAAGTTTGAGCTTACATAAGATTTAGGTTATGTAAGAACCTGAGTATCGTTCTGGATTAGTTTTTTTGTGTTTTAAATTGTAAATGAGTGATCAGTGTCTCTTCTGTTCTTGGCTTTAGTTATTATCTAGGCGTACACCTTGTATTGAGTCCCATGTTGACAGATTTTCTTGGAATTCCCGTGAATTTAGCTCTTATTTCAGAGACTCATTGGGTAAACCACAGAAAGTTTCAGAGCCAATAAGTTATCATCCGAATTGTCATTTTATTCGATGTCAACATGTCCATTGATGGTGCTAAGACGCTCCATAGAGGCTTAGACCTTAATCTGGTTGTCTGATAAGATGATTATGTAAAATTTTCGGTTGTTGCATCTTAAACACCTCTCAATTGTATATACATCTACTTGAAAGATGGATGGCTATTTAGCCGAGGCAGATTGCTAGTTTAAATTTGAAGTTGATTCAACCACCTGTACCTACGCGCCATCACTTACCGCTACTGTGAACATATATCTCACCAGCTCCTACCTGATTAGCAAGAATTAGGTTTGACGTTTTGCACCAAGTTTCTCTAGGTTAAACCATTCTCCCATCTTTTATCAGAGGTTTGTTTAATTGCATGTTTTGGCAAGATGACCAGTCAACTAACTTACAGGCAGGAGGAGAAACATGTTCACAGGCGGCAGAAAATCAACCCCTGTGTACATCGTACGTAATCGTTTTCTTCCTACGTTTTCGCGTTAATTACGAAAATTTTCCAAGAGTAAGAGCGCTATCGCTGTGCGATCTGGGCATTTTGGGTTTGTTGTACCAGATTTGAGGAAACCATCATGTAGCTACACAATATTCTATTTTCCGCGGCGGGAGCACCGCAAATGTAGCATAGATTTTAAATTTTTCAATTCCTCTTAGATTTCAAGATGTACAATCTGTTTTTGCTCAGAAAGCTGAGCCACGAGTAGGTCAAGAAAATGAGTAATCCTAAAAAGGCACAAAGTCGTTTTATTTGCATTCCTGGGTGAACGGTAGGGATTGATTTTACGTACATATTTTGCTGTTTCTTTTCAGGATTCCGGTTCTTACTTACAAGGTAAAAACGACGAAAAGATGAAACTTTTAAGGTGAGAATCAGTTCGTCTGTCCGCCATCTTTCCGTCTGTCTGCCATAGTCTCATAACATTTGAACCCTTGGATGTAGACTGTTGAAATTTGGACCAGCGATGAGTTTTGCTCTTTTTCGCGATACTAATGTCGAGTTTTGACGGCACAACAAATTCAACGGTTAAGTTGACAATGATAATTGCCAAATTATTATTATTATTGGATGATTGTATGCCCTATAAAAAAGCTTTAAACAAAAAATACAAATTTGAAGGGCTTCAAAAAAAATGGTATTTTCATGCATCCAACGGAAAAAAATAAAAATAAATGGAAAATGAATCCTTAACATACAGTGACTATTCTCTATAAATTCTGTTTTACTAAAAAGTCCGTTCAGTGCATTAATATTCCATTTTCTTTAGCGTTCTTTCAATTTGTGTAGATATACTATAATAATTGACAAATTAGAGTTTTACCTTTGTAAAATTGTTACTTACTTAGGTCCTTTAACTCCTCGGGGGGCATAGGGTGTCAACCATGCCTGCGCGCCATCTTGTTCGTACTTCTGCAACGCGTTTGAGCTGCCTCCAACTCAATCCTATAGAGCTCGATTTCTCCTCAACTGTTCTGCGCCATGTTTGCCTAGGGCGTCCCGCTATTCTGCCTACTTGGGTGAGCGGATTCCACTGCATGGCGTATTTCGCAATGGAGTTGTCTTCGCGCCGTAGGGTGTGTCCAATCCACTGCCACTTTCTCCATCGTATAGTAATGTTTATAGGTTCTTGGCCCGTTCTCATATAAAGCTGTTCGTTGGAGATCCGGTTCGGCCAAAAAATTCTCAAGATGTTTCTTAAACATTTATTTACGAAGCGTGTGTTAATGGTGTCCACCTTCCAGGTACTGCATCCATACAGCAGTACCGATTCTACGTTAGAGCGGATCAGTCGCAGCTTGGTTCTTAAGCTGATAACACTACTTTTCCAGATTCTGGATAGCATACCGAACGCAGCTTTAGCCTTCCCGATTCTACTGCATACGTCGAATTGGGTGCCACCGCGGTTAGCCGAGACCACACTTCCTAAATATAGAAAGTTGCCAACTTTATCGACTTCCTGTCCGGCAATGTTAAGTTGAGCGTTAGTGTTGGAAGTGCTGAGGGCTTTTGTTTTGGCCGTGTTTATTTTGAGTCCCACTTTGTTTGCCTCAGTTTCTAGATTATGGGCCTTTAGGTGAAGGTCCATTATCCGATTTGAAAGTAGACAAACATCGTCAGCGTAGTCTAGGTGTTTAAGGTAAAATGTCATAGTCCAACGAACTCCATTGTTTCCTTCCGTCAATGCTGCACGGAGTACATCGCTGATAACCACCAAGAACAATAGAGGTGACAGAATGCATCCTTGATGTTCTCCACTTGGGACACCAAATTCATCTGATACCTTACCGTTGTGTAAGACGTGACACTTATCGCCCTCGTATGTTTTTCCGGGATGCCTCTCCTGCGCAAGGCCAGCCAAATAGCATATCGATTCAAGCTGTCGAAAGCCTTCTCGAAGTCGATAACCAACAGATGTAGCGGAGACCTGTACACAATTCATTGTTCGATTATGATCCGTAAGGTGATTATGTGGTCGATGCAGGAGGATCCAGCGCGAAAGCCTGCCTGTTCGACGTCGAGAGTAGAATCTAAATGCTCTTTAATTCGGTCCAGAATTTATTTTGGTTACAGCTGGAAGAACACATATACCTCTCCAGTTTCCGCATTCCATCAAGTTTCCCTTTTCCGGAAGCTTAATAATCATCCCCCTTTCCACTCCTGTGGAAATTGTTCGCTATCCCAAGCTCTCTGTATTAGCGAATGCAGCAAATCTGTTGATGTGTTTGGCGCCGCTTGAAACAATTCGGCAGGGATGCCATCAATACTCACCGTTTTGTTTTTCTTGAGGGACTTGATTGCTGCCATAATTTCTGTTTTGCTGGGAGGTACCGTGCGTATCGGGAATTTTTTGCTTCGGAATACTCATTCGAATTTGAGATCATATCGCCATCGTCTAAGTGATTTAGCACTGAAGCAAAATGTTCTCTCCATCTATTGAGCTGATCCTCATCCGATATCAGGAGGTTACCGTCCAGACTCTTTACCGGGTGTTGTTTGGAGTTTTTGACCACCAATGAGCTCGTTGGTGATGCCCTAAACAGTCCTACTATCGCACCTGCTCGCTGATTCTTCAGCCCTAGAAGGCAGTGTGTCGATATATTGACGTTTGTCACGTCTCACACTACGCTGCACTTCTTTTTTTCTTCGTACGGTACTGGGTTTCTAACTCGGTTCTCTCTACTGCTGAGGCCGCTTCAATAAGAGCCTTTATTGTTGTACGCTCCTCGATCCGTCTCCAGGTGCCTGCCGAAAGCCATGTGCAATGGTGTGCCTGCCTTTTACCGGCATAGGTGTGTGCCCCGCTGGCAAAAGCATTTTTCACAACATTCCAGTGATCATCCATGCTCTCCCGCATTGAGCTGCTGATTGCTTCTGCTTCTAAGGCAAGGTGGTCCCTAAATTGTTTGCGCACTTGGGGGACCTTAAGCCTTCGGTATTGAACCTGGTGATGTTCAACAAGTTTGATCGGTTGTTGTTGACGGATGCAGTACGAAGGCGTATATGAGCTAGCATAAGATGGTGATCTCGTTCTTGTCCGATATCAGCTCCACGTCTGTTTTGGACATCCAGGAGACAATGATCGCAATGTGATCGATCTGGTTGGATGTTCTTTGCCTATCAGTCGAGACCCAACTGATCTTAAGGCAGGTGTTATGCTTAAACAGCGTACCTCCAATGACTAGGCGGTTGGTATTGCAGAAGTCCACAAACCGCTCACCGTTATCGTTTCGGTCTCCAAGACCGTGAACTCCCATCACGTGTTTAAGCATGTTGCTGTCGCTACCTACCTTGGCATTGAGATCACCCATCACCATTACGATGTCCCCATTAGGTGTTCCATTGAAGACGGTGCCTAACTGGCTATAGAAATTGTCCTTTTCATCCTCAGTCGCGTCATCAGTCGGAGCATAGCACTGTATGATGGTGACCTTCCTTACTCTACTCTGGAATCTGGCCGTCAATATCCGGTCACTGTGAGGTTTCCAAGATATGAGGCTTTTACGCGCTGCTGGAGTTAGCACTAGTCCTACTCCAGACCTCCGTGCGCTTCCAGCTGGTTTACCAGAGTAGAGCATGACAGTACTTTTTGTTGGCGAGACATATTCCCCAGCATCGAACCATCTTATCTCACTCAGCCCTAAGATGTCTATTTTATACCGTACGAATTCGCGTTCCATTTGGAGGAATCTGGCGTTGTAAGGCCCTTCTTGGAGTGAGTCCAGGAGGGTCTTAACGTTCCAGAATCCGATCGTTGTCCGTGTTTGATAGCCAAAGGTCGTCATCAGATTATACGTCCGTATCCGAGGCGTATGTTTCCGTTTCGGAGCAATTTTTCTTTTTACGGTTGAGGCTCGCTGGGCCCCAGACCAACCGATACTTATCCTATTTTATGGCGCAGTTAACTCGCCATTCGTCCTCTCCCGTTCGTAATTTCCGAAGAAATTCCCAGATGGCACCATGAGGAGGTGAGAGTAGGGCTTCCTAACAGAGCTGCTAGGTTTTTGGCTGCAGTGGCTCTTTCTCGTTACTTAGCGAACCAACACCTATCGGGAGATGCTGCTCCTACGAGGCCTTTGTTAGTCGCTTGCCATCCAAATTGTAAAATTGTTAACACTCCGGAGCACTCAGATTTGATTTTCGGTCCATTGCACTACCAAACAAAATCCCCTTTTTGCTGTTGGTTGCTATTCCCCGCTCGGGCTCGAACCTGTACAGCTCGGGTCAGAAGAAAACACACTGCCCACTACAACATGGAGATCGTAATTTTGACTATAGTTTGTAACATAAAAAAATAATAACACTAACCCCCAAAAGTGTATATATTTGCGATTAGCATCGATTTAGCCATGCCTTTCCATCCGTCCGTCTGTCCATGTGTTGCCATTGATTTGGCCTTAAACTTTGAGCTAGGAACTTATTTTATTGTTTTTTATGTGAGTAGGTGAACATTTTCATGGGGACTGGCGTGCTGCCAGTTACTAGCGTGAGATTCTTACTCACTAAAAACACCTACCATCTTCCTGTTAACTACAATTAAATTCACTTATCTAGTAGTTTACGTTTCAAAGATGCATTGGACATGCAGCTTTCCAGCAAAAGCACCTGCTGATACCGACAGAGTTTGGAGTATGGCGTTGACCCACTTCGCGTTTGTACAACTGTTCGCTGACGCGCCCTTTAGTTCGTTGTCCTACTTTTTCGTGACCTTACGCAACCACTTATTTTCTGCCATGTCTTGTGGAATGTCCTATTGCCTAATCGATGATATCAATGCCGATTGGATTGCTTGTAATGGCATCTGTGGCAATTCTTTCCATGCCATTTGTGTCGGGCTTAACAAAAGAAACACGGTTTTCATTAAAGAAATATCAGCCAACCTCCTTTTCTTTTGTGATGAGTGTAAGAACATATCGTTGTCGCTCGTGCTCCTCGATATAAAATGCCTTAGTGACTCTAAATAAAATCACCATAAAAGTCTCATTAAAAAGATAACAGAAAAATTGTCCAGCTTTGAAAATAATGTAAGATGTGTTGAAGAATTAGGCGTTGCGGTACAGTTTTCAAACGACGCAATTAAATCTAAACTTGTTAACATTGAGAAAGAAATTGCTGGTCTTTTTGAGTTGGGTTTCGCAAGATCTAGTAACGATGAAACCACCTTGTGTCACCTCAATACTGTGATAAGTGATCTCCAAACAAAATCGGATGCGCAAATTATCGCACACCAAAATATGTGCGAGGTTATTAACACAATGCGTGAAGACTTAGATTTTCATTTCCAAGCCCCCTCGGTCAATCAACCATCTCCCAAGCAACCTGATCCCATGCTCGAAGTGATTTTCGATAAAATTAGTGATGTCGGCGACGAATTAACCGTGGTACGGTCGTCTTTTTCTGATATTGAGGATAGCATTGGAACAATATGCAGCAAAATTAATCAAGTATCAAACCATACTCAGCATCACCCAGTTGTTCAGTACAATACGTCAATCATGGCTGAACTAATGGATACCGAAGTGGATCCGCCCTCATCTCCACCTTCCTGTCTCCAACGGATGGTTCAAACGGATAACTCCAACGCAGGCGTTAAAACTCACGAATCTGAAGTCACGGTAACGTCGTCTCCTCCCGCTGTCGCCCCATGTAAACTCATCAAACAGTTTGGCACTACATGGACACCTTCTGAGTGGCAGCGCAGATTGGACAAGCTAAGGTTGGTGAACCAGATATTCACCACCTTCCTCATCAAAGGCGCCCCTCACTACGCTGATGTCCCATGGATTACACAATTTTTCAAAAAGAGATGTGCTATTACCATCAACCAATGCATAATGCTCCTGCCATTCAGCCACAATAGTAATCGAAATTTCAAATGCGATTTACCGTCTCGATACGAATGGATATTTCAAAGCTCTGCTGGTACTGACTTCAAACTTGGTAAGATGCGCATCAGCAAATCGACCGACAAAGTCTGCATTAAATCTAAGACTAATGATAAGACTGTAAATAAATCTAAGATTAGTAATAAGCATCCAAAACCTGTTTCCAACTCCCGACCCAAATCTGACACTAACTAGTTCCTAAAAACTAAATTATTCCTCAAATTTTATTTATTCGCGCCACCTGTTCTTACCTCCAGTTCTTTCCCTAATTTCAATCTCACAACAATTCAACCCCAAAGTTGTATACCATACGTTCATATAGGTTTTAGCACTTGCTAATATAAAAACAGTTGTTATATATGCTTAATTTTGAATGTCTTCCAAGTAGGCAATGTATTTGTCTAAATCTATTTTTAAGATCGTCGCGTTTCTATTTAACGTGCGACTTCCATTTGAGTTTCGCGTCTAGTGTCATTCCTAGATACTTTGCCTCGTTTCTATGCGGTATTTGTACTGAGTTTATTAAAATGGGTAGGTTGTTAATTTGTTTGTAAGTGAAGTTAACATGCGTTGATTTGGTTTCGTTAAGAACAATGCACCAAATCTTTGTTCATTCGCATATTTTATCCATAGCTCGTTGGAGCTTTTCAGATGCAGGCTCGACTGAACTTTCTGTTGCCAGAACAGCCGTATCGTGCGCGAACGTGGCTACAACAGTGCCTTCTTCTGAAAGTATGTCTCGAGTGTAGAGTAGGAACAAGACCGGATCAAGAACACTTCATTGTGGAATCCGACAACGATTTCCTTAAATTCTGAGTATTCGGTTCCATGTTTAACATGAAAAATTATGTACGCAAGGCAGGATTCTAAAATTGTGTGCAACTATTCTGGAAGAACCTGTCTTAGCTTATACTTCAATCCTTCACGCCATACCTTTTAGAGGGCTTCAGAAACGTCAAGTTATGCGCTAGAACATATATGTTTCCCTTCTCAATTTCATTAACTATTCTATAAACGTGGTCAATTGTGGAATGCTTGATTCTTAAGTCGAATTGATTTTTAAGTCGAATTGATGATCAATGACCGCTTTTAGGTGCTTCAATATTAGTTTTACAAATACATTTGATAATGATACGCTTATGAGCGATATTGGTGTTGGAGATTTTCCCTGTTTTGAAACCATAATAATTTCGGCGACTTTCCACTATCTTCAGATTTTTTTATTGCCTGGTGAAGTTTAACCAACGACACATTTTTTATTTTAAAGTTGTCAGGTGTCGTAATCATATACACGCAGATTCTCTATCAATGACTGTCCGTCAAATGGCTTAAACTTTTTTTCTAGGTACTCGCAAATAAATCCGTCTTCTCTTTGTCTCCTTTTTCCCATTCGCAATTGTTTTTTTTTATTGGTGGCGATTGTATTTGGGGTTTTTAGATAGCTTTCACGGCTTTTCATACTGAGTAATTTTTTCGGCAGTCAAGCCTTCGAGATTTGTGGAAATCCCGCGATTTTTGAAATTTTGGATAGCTTTTTTGATTATTACATGCAGTGACTAGTTTTAGGATCAATTTTCCATACATGTTTTTCCATTTCCTTTGACCCCCTTCTGTATGCAGGTTTGACTAAGTTTAATGCTGGGGAGCACGGGATTGTTGACATCTTTTGAGCGCTCTCCTATTTCCTCGTATCAATTCTTTTATTTCCGGTGGATATTTAATTTCTACATTGGCGTCTGTAATCTTCAGTCTGTAAGACTTCAATAAATCTGGCGACTTCTTCTTTTATTTCGTACTGTGTTTTAAGTGATACATTCAGAACCATATTTTCTTCGCAATATTTTCTGAAGCCGTGCCAGTTAGTTTTGTTTTGTTGTTAGTTAAACTTTTCATTAGACTTTCACTTAGCTAGGAACATGAAATTTTATACAGAAGTTTTTTTAAAACTAGGAGCAGTACAATTGTACAACATTTTGAAATCTGCCCACAAATACTCAAAACTTATTGTGATCATTGCACTACAATCCGTGAACTTTGGTTATCAATGGCTACAGTCACTCCCACTTTTTTTCTAAGAAAACAGCCAGTTTCTGATAACATCTCTTAAATAGGATAGAATGGCATACGATTCGTTCCAGACGAATTGTAACTTCTCTGTTAATAATATTTACAACCACTCAGTTGCAGCTTGTACTTGGAGGTTTTCTTTTTTATTTAAACTTGCTCCTATGCAAGTATTGTTTTCGTCAATATGTTTGATATTGAGATTTTGATTAATTTTGATATAACTGTGATGAGGAACTCAATAAAGAGTTTGACCAGACAGCTCTTTCGTGCTCAACAAATTTGCGGTACAAAATAAATCGAAATGCGCTGGAACAAAGTTGGGAATTTCCAAAGTGAGTGCTGTGTGTGAATCAGTGCAAATTTTGAAAAGAAATTTCGGTCGAAATAATGCACCAACCGTGCTTGCTGTACGCAAGTTTTCGAAAAAAGATCGTGAGATTGGCATGTTAATTGATAACTTTAAAGATCGATGTTATGCTGACAATTCAGAAACGATTCAGAAAATAGAGCCCCGAACCAAAGCTAGCCGCGTCAGCCATTTCAATGTAATTATTTTCCATAAATAATCTTCAATAAAGTAAAAAACTTTGAAAAATATTAAATGGATTTTTTTTTTAAAGAAACTGATGGCCCATTATTTTTCCTCTTTGTAAGGAATTATATATTGAAAGTGGTTAATAGCTTAATTGAACGCAAACTATATGCAATGAATACTAGTTTTTAAATCAACAAATAATGTCTATACTGGATCAGCTGATTTTGACACTTTTTATATATGTACCTACACGTATGAATGAAACGGAGTACCTTCTCTAAACTCCACTTTGTGCAGCAGGTGCTCCGTTTGGTATGAATAAAATGCCGAAGAAGATGTTCAGTGTGATGGAGCACCTACTACTTCATTTCATATGAATAAAAATGAGCACGAACTCTACAACTGGAGTAGGTGGTTAGATTTTTGTGAGTTAGCTTAGTTGATTGTTCTCGTTCATTAAGAATTGGTATTTTTAATAAACGATGACTAAATTTATGCCTGTTGCATAATGTCTATCAAATTTATGTTCAAAATTTCTATCATATTAGAAAATATCACCATCGGCTATCTATTCCATTGTCAATTACACATCCATAGGTTAGTCTAACGTATCAGTCAAGGACTTTTGCCTGTAGCAAACCCAAATTGCAGTAAACGTACTGGGTTATTGTGATTCAAACTACTCTTTAGAAGCACTACTTCCTTCGTACATATTAATAAACAAAATTTCATTACTTATGATGTAAATACATATTAGAACACAATGGACCAACATTGAAACGAATACAAGATATGTACATACGAAACGCAAGTAACAAACGTCAAATGCAGCCTCTAACTGTAATGGCTGGTGAAATACAGTGCACAGCAAAAGTGATGATGCCTTTATTTGTTTTAAATAAAACGTCATACAAATTTATTAAACTTATAAAGATATCTCATTTCGTTACTCAAGTAAGTGTAAGTGACAAAAGTTTTTTTTTAAAAAAAAACTCCTTTACGTCTTAAAATTTCCTTTAAGCGGTTTGGCATTGAGTAAACTAGTTTTGTTGTATAGTCTGTCGATATGTCACTCCATTTAGCTAATTGCAACACCTTTAACTTAGACTTTGTTTTTATTTGATGTCTTCGAATTCTTTTTTTCCATTTGATGAAATAAATGGCTCTATGGGATTAAGGTCGGGGCTTTGTGGAGGTGTTACAAGTATATGAGAAGTGTTACGAGTCACATTTTCACATTTACCACGTTTATATGCAGAATCGAGAGATCGAGTTGGGATCGAGTTGATATTTCGATCTGAGTCTTTCTACACACCGAGTCGAAAGATTGAAAAATTCAAACGTGGTTGAACTGACAGATAAGTATAGCAGACATTCTGCTTTGCTCTGTTGTGTTAGATTCGTTATCTGAAATCACACACATACAGAGACAA